>JABSTR010000606.1:0-71923 GCA_013339765.2 Haemaphysalis longicornis | reverse complement strand
GGATGTTGTTTTGTGTGCAGAAGACAGGACACCTCGACCTTTCTGATGCCCCGCAACTTAGGAGGTAGCTGCTCATACAGTGGTGGATTTGTGCAGCACCAGGCAATCATTTGGAGTGTTGTTGCTTGTTGTCAGTATGCGATTAGTCTTCAGGTTGTCGGTTGTGGGTGGCAGCTAAGATGTACTTGCTGTACCTTTGTCATACATAAAATGAAACCTGACGACGAACGCTGGTAGCAAGCAGTGAGAAGTGGCACGTCACGTATCCTATTTCACCCAGAATAAATGCAATGCGAAAATTTGATTACAACCCAAGCGGTTGTAAACAGCCTCTGCAAACAGCAGTTACCTGTGCATGACATGACAAGACTGGAAGAATTATTTAAAGCTGCGAGATGGTAGTGATATCCAGAAATGCATTGTGAGTTGTCTATCATTTGTAATTATTCAGTCATTTGAAAAAAAATATACTACCATCAGTTGCACATTGTGAAGTAATCATTTGTACTCACTTGCTCATGTTTTGTTGGTCTTTTCTACTACAGAAGGGTAGATTGCTGAAGTAAAAGATCATGTCCGGCTCAAATAATGTCTTTTTAAACGTGTTTACAGGGTTAAATGGCGAGGAGTAATACGAATCGTCAATGCCTCACTTTCAAATGTCGAAACGCCGTGGGTTTCCTTGCTACCAGCCTTAGCTTTTGTAAAAATCTACCGTCCCGAGGCCCTGGGATATGAGGTCGAACACCCGAAAGGTAACGGCACGCTCTCATGAAACAGAATTTCAGAAATGTTCACTGCCATGGGGGATGGGCAGTGTCACTTTGTCATGTTTGTGGTGCAATGTCTGGTACATCTATGTTGTTTTCACATTTATTATGAAGAAATTACTGCACACCGTACTCAGTGACTGCGAATAACTGCTAACAAAGCCGGAAATGTTTGTTTCAAAATACGTGGCTGCGTGCTTTTGAGTGCTCAAGGTGGGCTTGAAAGATGGGGCCATGGTTTTAAAGGTTTACTCCTGTGACTGGCGTTCGTGTGCATATGTTTTTGGGTGTGTGACTACTTGGAGTGCTTCCAGATTTTGTCCAGCTGATTATGCAGGAAATAAATAAATGAAACAAACACCTTCTTTCTTCTGCTTCATTTTTTCAGGTAGCACATATTATTCCTGCTGACTAATGCTCACGGTGTATTAATGTAAAACGGTTTGCATTTGGCGGTGGCAGCCCTGAGTGTCGGAGTGTTTCTGCTGGTTCTGGAATTGTGTGGGCAAATCCTGGCCACAGCCACAAAATCGTACATTTTTACGAAATTTTGGAGCACTTTAGCGATGGTGGGGTGTCACGTCGCCGCCAAATGAAAATTGGTGAATTGGACGGGCAGGACCATCACTGGTGAACCCACGTGTTGGGCTTGGGAACAAGTAAGAGCACGGTGAGGCCAACATCAATTTACAGCCATGAATACCAATCAGCTATTTTATAATGTAGAGCCAGCCATGCTCCCACAACATTGATGTAAGTGACAAAGAAAGGAGGCTGTTGCAGCCAATTGGAATGTTGATGAAGAGTTAGCAGCTACACTCAGCCAAGCGAATTCTGTTGCCTGGTTTGGAAGCCAATTGAAATTCTGCTGACAGGCCCACTTGCGGGGTTCTGGATACGGTGATTTTTTTCGGCAAGTGACCCAAGAAGTATGCGAGTGAACCACACAAAAATGGAAAGGGGTGGCGTAACCACCAATCTGAGAACGGCTCGATATTTTGGCGTTTGGCAAAGTTAGCTGATGCAATGTACTTTACGATGTCAGTGACCACATTACTTGCAAAATGTTCAGTGACCAATTGTTTTTAAACTTTACGACCAGCGCTAACTGTGCAGGTGTTTAAACAGCGTTACGTTTTTCATCCGTCCAAGTGCTGACACGCCTTTACGCTGTAAATAGGCAACTCAGCCAGTCCAAGTACGACTGCTATCCTAAGGTATGAAACCTGCGCAGCCCTGTAGTATAGCGAGACACGCCCGAACCCGTGCTGTTTCATCAAAGATATTGGAATAGGAAGGCGTGGCGATTGAGCGCAAGATTCATGGGTCTGCAGCCGATGCTTCCCCTATACGCTTTCCGAGTTGCGGGTCCCGAACCTTCTTGGGGCCTGCCTAACTCAGCGCGATCCAAATGGATTTCACTTCGCGTGCCGTAGTGCCGTGTGCTGCCCTAACGGTATAGCGAGCCTGCGCTATGTAAGCACGCTACACGTGCGCGTTTGTGCTGCCCAGTTTTCGGCTAAAGAAGAGTTTAAATAAATACAGTGCCTGCCCTCAAAACTGCAGCGCTGACAAAATTAACGGCGTTTCTGGGCGGCTCAGAGTTCGACGGTGCCGTCCACGCTATAATATATTAAGTCGGTCCGAGTTCTCCAGTGAATGCGTTGGCTTTTGCTTAGAATCAAATGAAACGTAGACAAGGATACGCCAATATGCCTGCATCATTGGTGATTGCGGTTCAGCGCACTCAACCAAAGAGCTCATGCGAAGAAACGAACTGTAGCAAATGCGTATGCGTCCCCGAAACCGAAACCGAACTAGTTTATGAGAACTACTTTGGCGCAGTAACACAATAGCAGTCCCCCCCCCCCCCCCCCCCCGCTAGCTTTGTCTGCATTGCCACAGAAAGTTGTCCCCGAGTATAGAAGCTAACGTGCGATAAAAGTAAACAGAAAGGCGACACAGCATGCGCCGATAAGATAACGTCGTGCGATCGCAACTTGAAGCAGTCGAAGCTGCGGGAATGCCGCTATTCACCGACTTGAGCAACAGGCACCATCGAGCTGCGGCGCGGGGGCCGGCCGCGCAGATGCGCATTTGAGGCCTGCTTCAAGCACGGAGTAAAAACGATGTTCCCGAGCTAACCGAAATCAAGGCTTAATTTCAAGCTCCTCGCTTGACATAACTAGCACCTAACAGACATCTTTAGCACCTAATAGATATCTGAAAGGGGCAGGTAGTACATGTAGCACACGGGGATGCGCGCCGACAGAAAATACGCCTCGGGCATGCAATGCCGCTTCATTACAATGAAAAAGCAAGTGGCGGCTCACCTGGAAGATAGTAGTCGTTTTGAGCGAATTGCTTTTGGCAAACTTGCAATACGCACGTCACATTTTTCACAATCCGTACGTTCAGTGCCACAACGCTTTGCGAGGCGCGTCGTCTGCTTCTCGCGGGAAGCGTTAAAAGGATGCACTGCTGTGCTTACATCCTGCCGACACGCAGAAGTGCACCAACAAAACTTCTTACACCTCCGCGTTTTCGTCTTCGGGGTATTTTTAATTGTATCACGACAACTACGCAGTTACGACGAGACCAATACTAACCCGGCCACACGACGGGCCACGGCACGCCACGAAGTCGGGCAAGCGCCAAGTCGGGAAGCCGATCTGATTAGGGCGATGCTCGCGACGGACGCCAGGTGGCGAGCACAAACATAGGGTCACCAATTATTAAATTTAAATTTAGGTAACGGCACTAAAAAATGCTTAACAACTAAAAAAATGTAATATATAATGTTTTTGGTGTCATTCTTTGCAGTCTTTGGTAATTTTGTTTCATGTAAAAAGCTCCGCGGCAGTGCAGACGATACTTTGTAAGGCGGCAGACAGACCTTCAACTCAGCTCCGTTCAGGTCACCTGTTTACGCTTTCCAAAATGACCACAGAAGTTGACATTGAGAAGATACGACCGTATTTCACCGATGATGAGTGGGAGAACCTTCCCAGACTTCGCCAAGTATCGCTACGCAAATATAAAAGTCAACTACGAGCTTATGCTAAACGTCGGTAAGTGACCCCAATTGATGCGCTTTTCACCCTGGCCTGTTCTTCACACAAATCGTTTCTCTCTTGCAACTTTTAAGGGATAAGCTCTATTCTTGCACGTGTTTATGGTGCATATTTTGAGAACAGGCATATCCAGGGTCTCAGGGCAACCACAGAGATGACCCACGAACTCGCATGTTGCCTATTGACGTTTTTCAGCTGTAGGAAAAAGCTACACATACAATAAATAAACAGGGTCAGTTCCTTTGGTTTCGCCACTTTGGCCGATCTGTGGCTATCGTTATACCACATCTCTCTTTAAAAGCCTCTAATTCCTAATGAAATGTCTTCAACCGCAGGTCTGACGCCACCAATTCCCGAGTTCCTGAAGGCCAAGCCTTCTGCACAGAAGCCCCATGTACGAGATGGCTCCCGGACATTCGCAGAAGGCAAGTGTTTCCATTTGAACAGGATTCAATTTCACTCAGTTCACGCGATATCAAACATTACATATTGCTTCACCTGTGTCCATATTTCACTAGAAGTTTCTCCGAAGTGTTTCGGTCGTCTACTTTAAGCCTTTTATAGCCAGCATACTTATCGCTTGATGAAAATATAAGGGGAAACCAGGGTGCCTGTTGTATTGGCACAGCACCACGGCAGCCTTCGCGTAGGTTATGTGAGTCATTGTTTGCGTGGCGTTGATTCTGGGATCAGCCAGAGACAGTACACGGGGCCTACAAGTTACGGAGTCACTCAGTGGCATTGGGGGCTACTGGGGAACCACTTACTGTCCCACACTTAGGCCACGATACCTGCAGGTCGGCCACATGACCGAGTGGGGGAGAAGGAAAGGGGACAAAAAGTGGTAAGGTATTCGGAAGAGTGCTTACACAGGAAGGAGGGTGAAAGACGCGGGGGAAGTGGGTAGGAGAAAAGGGGAGTAGGGAAAAAGGAAGGAAAAGTGAGAAAGTTACGAAAGAATGAAACGAGTGTTGGGAAGAGTGCGTGCACAGGAAGGTAGGGCGAAAGGGGAGGGGGAGGTGGGTAGGAGAAAAGGGGAGTAGGGGAAGAGGAAGGAAGAGTGAGAAAGATACGAAAGAATGAAACGAGTGTTGGGAAGAGTGCGTACACAGGAAGGTAGGGCGAAAGGGAGGAAGGAGGTGGTTAGGAGAAAGGGGACAGGAAGGTCGAAGAGGAAGGAATCCGAGTGAGAAAGCGACGAAAGAATGAAACGAGTGTTGGGAAGAGTGCGTACACAGGAAGGTAGGGCGAAAGGGGAGGAGGAGGTGGGTAGAAGAAAAGGTGAGTAGGGGAAGAGGAAGGAAGAGTGAGAAAGTGACGAAAGAATGAAACGAGTGTTGGGAGGAGTGACACACAGGAAGGTAGGGCGAAAGGGGAGGAGGAGGTGGATATGAGAAAAGGGGGAGGGGAAGAGAAGGAAGAGTGAGAAAGCGACGAAAGAATGAAACGAGTGTTGGGAAGAGTGCGTACACACGAAGGTAGGGCGAAAGGGGAGGAGAAGGTGGGGAAGAAAAGGGAGTAGGGGAAGAGGAAGGAAGAGTGAAGAGAAAGTGAAAAACGAAAGAATGGAAACGAGTGTTGGGAAGAGTGCGTACACAGGAAGGTAGGGCGAAAGGGAGGAGGAGGTGGATATGAGAAAAGGGGGAGGGGAAGAGAAGAAGAGTGAGAAAGCGACGAAGAATGAAACGAGTGTTGGGAAGAGTGCGTACACACGAAGGTAGGGCGAAAGGGGGGAGAAGGTGGGTAGAAGAAAGGGAGTAGGGAAAAGAGAGGAATGAAGAGTGAGAAAGGGACGATAAAAAGAATGAACGAGTGTTGGGAGAGTGCGTACACAGGAAGGTGGTAGGGCGAAAGGGGAGGAGGAGGTGGGTAGGAGAAAAGGGGGGAGGGAAGAGAAGGAAGAGTGAGAAAGCGACGAAAGAATGAAACGAGTGTTGGGAAGAGTGCGTGCACAGGAAGGTAGGGCGAAAGGGGAGGAGGAGGTGGTGGGTATAGAAAAGAGGGGAGGGGAAGAGGAAGGAAGAGTGAGAAAGCGACGAAAGAATGAAACGAGTGTTGGGAAGAGTGCGTACACAGGGAAGGTAGGGCGAAAGGGGAGGAGGAGGTGGTGGGTATGAGAAAAGGAAAAGGGGAGGGGAAGAGAAGGAAGAGTGAGAAAGCGACGAAAGAATGAAACGAGTGTTGGGAAGAGTGCGTACACAGAGGAAGGTAGGGCGAAAGGGGAGGAGGAGGTGTGTATGAGAAAAGAGGGGAGGGGAAGAGAAGGAAGAGTGAGAAAGCGACGAAAGAATGAAACGAGTGTTGGGAAGAGTGCGTACACAGGAAGGTAGGGCGAAAGGGAGGAGGAAGGAGGAGGAGGTGGGTAGGAAGGAAAGGGGGAAAGAGGAATAAGAGGAGGACGAAAGAATGAAACGAGTTGGGGAAGAGTGCGTGCACAGGAAGGAGGGGAAGGGAGAAAGGGGGAGGTGGGTGGGGGAAGGGGGAGAAGGAAGAGTGAGAAAGCGACGAAAGAATGAAACGAGTGTTGGGAAGAGTGCGTACACAGGAAGGTAGGGCGAAAGGGGAGGAGGAGGGGTTATGAGAAAAGGGAAAGAGGGGAAGAGGAAGGAAGAGTGAGAAAGCGACGAAAGATTGAAACGAGTGTTGGGAAGAGTGCGTACACAGGAAGGTAGGGCGAAAGGGAGGAGGAGGTGGTTATGAGAAAGAGGGGAGGAAGGAAAGAGAATAAGGAGAGTGAGAGAGACGACGAAAGATGAAACGAGTGTTGGGAAGAGTGCGTACACAGGAAGGTAGGGCGAAGGGAGGGGGAGGAGGAGGTTGATATGAGAAAAGGGGGGGAGGGGAAGAGAAGGAAGAGTGAGAGAGCGACGAAAGAATTGAAACGAGTGTTGGGAAGAGTGCGTACACAGGAAGGTAGGGCGAAAGGGGGGAGGAGGTGGGATAGGAAAAGGGGGAGGGGAAGATAAACGAAGAGTGAGAGAGCGACGAAAGATTGAAACGAGTGTTGGGAAGAGTGCGTACACAGGAGGAAGGTAGGGCGAAAGGGGAGGGGGAGGTGGGTAGGAGAAAAGGGGAGTAGGGAAAGGGAAGAGAGAGCGACGAAAGTGAAACGAGGTTGGGAAGAGTGCGTGCACAGGAAGGAGGGGCGAAGGGAGAGGGGAGGGGGGGGAAGAGAGGGGAGGAAGAGTGAAGAGGGAGAAACTGACGAAAGAATGAAACGAGCGTTGGGAAGAGTGTACACAGGAAGGTAGGGCGAAGGGGGAGGAGGTGGGTAGGAGAAAAGGGGGGGGAGGGGGAAAAGAGAAGGAAGAGTGAAGAAGAGGACAGGAAGGTGGTAGGGCGAAAGAAAGGAAAAGATGGTTGGAAAGTGGGTCGAGGAGGAGGGGTGAAAGGCAGGAGAAGGGTGGAGTAGGGAAAAGAGGGGAGGGGGGGAGGAAGGAAGAGTGAGAGGAAGAAAGAGAAAGCGACGAAACAATGAAACGAGTGTTGGGAAGAGTGCGTACACAGGAAGGTAGGGCGAAAGGGGAGGAGGAGGTGGGTAGGAGAAAAGGGGAGATGGCGAAGAGGAAGGAAGAGTGAGAAAGCGACGAAAGAATGAAACGAGTGTTGGGAAGAGTGCGTACACAGGAAGGTAGGGCGAAAGGGGAGGAGGAGGGGGTGGGTAGGAGAGAAAAGGGAGGGGAGGGAGAAGAAGAGAAGGAAGAATGAGAAAGGGAAAGAGAAACGAGTGTTGGGGAGGTGCACAGGAGGTAGGGGGAGGAGGAAGGTGGGAGGAGGGAAGGGGGGAGAAAGAATGAAGAGTGAGGAAGGGACGAAAGTATGAAACGAGTGTTGGGAAGAGTGCGTACACACGAAGGTAGGGCGAAAGGGGAGGAGGAGGTGGGTAGAAGAAAAGGGGAGTAGGGGAAGAGGAAGGAAGAGTGAGAAAGTGACGAAAGAATGGAACGAGTGTTGGGAGGAGTGAATACACAGGAAGGTAGGGCGAAAGGGGAGGAGGAGGTGGATATGAGAAAAGGGGAGGGGAAGAGAAGGAAGAGTGAGAAAGCGACGAAAGAATGAAACGAGTGTTGGGAAGAGTGCGTGCACAGGAAGGTAGGGCGAAAGGGGAGGAGGGGGGTGGATAGGAGAAAAGGGGGAGGGGAAGAGAAGGAAGAGTGAGAAAGCGACGAAAGAATGAAACGAGTGTTGGGAAGAGTGCGTACACAGGAAGGTAGGGCGAAAGGGGAGGAGGAGGTGGGTATGAGAAAAGAGGGGAGGGGAAGAGAAGGAAGAGTGAGAAAGCGACGAAAGAATGAAACGAGTGTTGGGAAGAGTGCGTGCACAGGAAGGTAGGGCGAAAGGGGAGGAGGAGGTGGGCAGGAGCAAAGGGAGTAGGGGAAGGAAAGAGGAAGAGTGAGAAAGAAAGGGAGAAGAATGAAGGAAGAGTGAGAAGGTAGCGAAAGGGGAGGAGGTGGGTAGGAGGTGGGGTGGAGGAAGGAAAGAGAGGGGAAGAGGAAGGAAGAGTGAAAAACGAAAGAATGAAACGAGTGTTGGGGAGAGTGCGTACACAGGAAGGTAGGGCGAAAGGGGAGGAGGTAGGAGGAAAGGGGGAGGGAAGAGGTGGGTGGAGAAAGCGAGAAAGAGAAAGGTGGGGAGAGGCGAAAGGGGAGGAGGAGGTGGGTAGGAGGAAAGGGGGAGGAAAGAGGAATGAAGAGTGAGAAAGGGACGAAAGAATGAAACGAGTGTTGGGAAGAGTGCGTGCACAGGAAGGTAGGGCGAAAGGGGAGGGGGAGGTGGGTAGGAGGAAAAGAGGGGAGGGGAAGAGAAGGAAGAGTGAGAAGAAAGACACAGGAAGGTGGGAAGAGGGCGAAAGGGCAGGAGGAGGTGGGTAGGAGAAAAGAGGGGAGGGAAGAGGAAGGAAGAGTGAGAAAGCGACGAAAGAATGAAACGAGTGTTGGGAAGAGTGCGTACACAGGAAGGTAGGGCGAAAGGGGAGGAGGAGGTGGGTAGGAGAAAAGGGGAGTAGGGGAAGAGGAAGGAAGAGTGAGAAAGCGACGAAAGAATGAAACGAGTGTTGGGAAGAGTGCGTACACAGGAAGGTAGGGCGAAAGGGGAGGGGAGGTGGGTAGGAGAAAAGGGGGGAGGGAAGAGGAATGGAAGAGTGAGAAAGCGACGAAAGAATGAAACGAGTGTTGGGAAGAGTGCGTACACAGGAAGGTAGGGCGAAAGGGGAGGAGGAGGTGGGTAGGAGAAAAGGGGAGAGGCGAAGAGGAAGGAACAGTGAGAAAGCGACGAAAGAATGAAACGAGTGTTGGGAAGAGTGCGTACACAGAATGAAGGTAGGGCGAAGGTAGGGCGGGGAGGAGGAAGGTGGGATAGTGAGAAACCGACGAAAGAATGAAAAGGGGAGTGCGTACACAGGAAGGTAGGGCGAGTAGGAGGAAAAGGGGGAGGGGAAGGAAGGAACATTGAGAAAGCGACGATGAATGAAACGAGTGTTGGGAAGAGTGCGTACACAGGAAGGTAGGGCAGGAGGTCGAAAGGGGAGCTGGAGGCGGGTAGAAAAAAATGAAACGAGTGTTGGGAAGAGTGCGGGAGGGCGAAAGGGGGGAGGGGGGAGGAGGAGAAGGGGAGGCGAGTAGGAAGGTGAGAAAGCTACGAAAGAATGAAACGAGTGTTGGGAAGAGTGCGTACACAGGAAGGTAGGGCGAAAGGGGAGGGGAGGTGGGTAGGAGAAAAGGGGAGTAGGGGAAGAGGAAGGAAGAGTGAGAAAGCGACGAAAGAATGAAACGAGTGTTGGGAAGAGTGCGTCCACAGGAAGGTAGGGCGAAAGGGGAGCGGGAGGTGTGTAGGAGAAAAGTGCAGTAGGGGAAGAGGAAGGAAGAGTGAGAAAGCGACGAAAGAATGAAACGAGTGTTGGGAAGAGTGCGTACACAGGAAGGTAGGGTGAAATGGGCGGGGGGGGGGAGGTGGGTGGGAGAGAAGGGGAGGGGAGAGGAAGGAAGAGTGAGAAAGCGACGAAAGAAAGAAAATTGAGAGGCACAAAGATAGAAAAGGCGGAGGGTGTAATCGCAGGGAGGAGGAAGGCATAAAGACAAGTAAAATGAAAGCAGGTAGCAGAGGAGGGGAGTGGAGCTCACTGGGAGCAATAAGGGGGGTGGTAAGCAAGAATTGAGGGAAGTTGGGAAGAAGGTTGGCATAAACACAGTCGTTTCCGGCACCGTTTGCAATAGAGTAAGCGCAGACGGAAAGAACTTGTTTTGGCAGTTTCCAATGAATTTCACGGCTTAGAATTGGAAGGTGATTTTCCACAATATTTCAAGCTTGTACAAAACATTGCCTCACGGGATGTCCCCCTTCGAGCCGGGGGAACCTCCATGTCCAGGAAATTCACTTCGGAGTGTTTTTTGTTGTACGTTCACTTCCCAAAGGTGAGAGCAACTGCGTGTTTTGAAGGTTCATTTCGGAAAGGGGAACGAGAAAAAAAAACAATTTGTTGACTACGAACACACGTGCAAACTGAGCCAAATTTATTATATAGTGCATGGCTGCTGACTTCTTCGGAGGTATTCCTAAAGCGGGCAGAAGAGGGGTGGAGGCTATTTAAGCAAAAACAAACAAGGGCGAATTCGAATATTTCGGAGTAGCTGTTTTCATGAGCATTGTGAATCTAAAGGAGTTAATGCTAGAGGAAGAATGAGCAGTTTTTTTTTAATTTACAGCAAATTGGCGGCCTTCACAGTGCTTGAAGCCGCGTGTTTCGCTGCTCGGGTTGGCCCAGTTGATGCGTTTTTGCTGGTACTGCATATTTCAAGCTGTTCATCGCGCATTCCCTCTGCTCTGGAGTACCTGAGAAGAGGGGGGAGCGGTGGTTTGGGCAGACAAATACGAGGTGGTGGTTTGTGGCTGGGGTGGAGCAGTCAGGGCAGAAATTTTAAGTGCGAATGCACTTCTTAAGCGACCCTGAACCTGCGTCCACCGGCGATGTCCGCATAGCATACCCACGTGGGGGATTGGCAGGAAGCAACGGATGCGCTGCCTGGCCGCTGCATGGCACAAGTGGGGGATTGACCAGGAATCGGGCGTGAGAAGGGCTAATGCACCCGCTTAAAGGAGTACTGACACGAAATTTCAAAGCTGAGATCCGCTCTAGCAATCAAGTACAACGACAACACAAATAGGTGTCTGTGAATAAATGCATCTTTCTTTCTTTGTAGTTGTGTGTGTGTGTGTGATCTCTCTTTCGCGAACATTACCGAACCGCGCAAATTCAACTCGTGCATTCGCACTTTCACATTCTTCCCCTCGGGGAAATGCGGGGAATTTTTGGTGACACGGCTGTGAGAAATTTGGGACACGACGGTGAAAATGGGAATTTGTTTGTAGATGCCGCCAGATGCGGGATTATTTTTTCGCAGAGGTTGGTGTGGAGGATAGTGTTCTCGGTGGGTGTGTCGGCAGTGCGATAAGGTATCCCAGTAGGTGGCTGGCAATGGGTGTCGCGTGTCTTTCGTGGTGGGCAAGTCTTCGGCCTCGTCTAAGGCGCCCAGTAGTTGACTTCGTGGGCCGCAGCGTGTGCTGCTTCATTTACAGGTAAGGAGGCGTGAAATGGAGTACGGGCGATGGTAGAGGGTATTCTCAGCCCTGTCGAAGCTTGAGGGCAGGTGGGGAATTCTTCCAAGAAGGTAACTTCGGCAGGCCCGCCATTAGTCGGTGGTAATGGTGAGGCAGTCGAAGCTAGCATTCTGTATGCGTGAGCGCTAATGCCGTAGTTTCCGCTACAGCTGGAAGTACGTAGCTGCTTGTGGCTGCGGGGAAGAAGGTTGCTTGGTTTCGACGACTGCATAGGGTTGCATAGTTAGGCGAGTCAGCGATGTCGGTTGGGCGAGTGTCGTTGGCCGGTGAGTATTCCTCACCGAATTCCGACATTCTTTGTTGATTTCGGGGCACATAAAGGCAGCAGGCTAAAAACCAAGAAGGCAGAAGAAGCAACGAAAGGGCCTGACTGTGGCGAGTGTGCGCCAAAATACCTTTTATAATTGAGTTTCCGGATACACTTAAAGTGTCATTAGAGCTTCACTGAAGTTTTTTTCTTTGTTCCATGCCTTCGATGAAGAGTTCTGTTTCAGTCATCGTTCCTGGATTTTATAATTTCGTCAATGGGTCTACATTACAGATGCGGTCGCAAGTAAGTTGCCTCCGGATCCACCCAAAAGGTTTCAGGTATGATCAAAAGAACTCCATTTCGCAGTGTTTGAAATTACCAATGTCCACATGCCTAGCAAGAAGCCCTGACTATATATATATATATATATATATATATATATATATATATATATATATATACATGCACGATGTAAGTCTAAATAACGGATATGTCTTTCTACGTAAATGTTGTAATTCTATGCCATTGTTACAAGTTGCTGGAAATTCTAGTAGTACCGCTTACACAATTCAGAAGTTTCTCTATTTTAGAAAAACGACGATATCTGCAGATATACTCAGATGCCATTCACCCGCGTGTATTTGTTGCATAGGCGCCCCTTGCGGACTCCAATGCTGCTTGCGATGGAGCAACCGCAGAAGCGAAAAAAGCCATGAGGAAGAAAACGGCCCGTGGGCCCCGTCCAAAGAACAAGGGGACTGGTTCCCGAGGCCCTGCAAAGACCAGGGGCAAAAAGGGTGAGTGGCGTCGGTTCTTTTTTGTTGTTTTTGTATCACAGAAATTGCAGGACGTCGAGTGGATTTTTTAAAATTACACCTTTTCGGATGATTCTTTTACTGGGGAGGAGAGTGCCAAGGGAAAGTAGTTTTAGTTCGGAAGTAGTCAGACACAGCATTTCAGTTTCTGATATATCTGTAAAATTTATTAATAAAGCTTGGGTGAGAAGTATTTTCGTAGGGTGAGAATGTGTGGATACCTAGATCAGGATTCATTTAATTTCATGTATTAAAACTTAAAGGTACACTGAACTGAATTTGTAAAACCTCTGTTTTTCTTTGCATTCTATACACTGGATCATATAAATAGAGTGTGCATCATTTACCGAGTCGACAAAGAAGTATTTAAACTATATTAGCTCAAGGAATCAAAAATACCACGTAGAAATAGCGGTGGCCGCTACAACAGCAATAACGCGTATTCGGATTGCTATGGGATTAGACGATGTCAAATATTTTAGTTCAAATCAGTTTCCATTAAGGTTATGTGCAACAACATTCTTGGTATTTACTTGAGAGAGGAGAGAGCAGGGCTAAGGCAGGGCTCCGTTTATTTCGGCGTTCTAGACCAAGCATTGAACAGATCCAACCCCGATATGATGATGATGATGATGATGATGATGATAAGTGGGAGGAGGAGAAGGGGATGATGGCGCCATGCAAGGAATGCCATGAAAGCGAACGATGCGTGTGTGCATGGCTGAACACCCTCCGCGTCATTGGAGACGCACAACTGCGTGGCGCTTCGCCCCCGCACCCCTTGGAGCTTGCGTGTGTCCTCCCTGTGTCGTTAGACACAGCCGAGAGTCGCACCTGGTCGAGAGTCGGCTGATTCGGCACTGTGCGTGCGAGCAGTCCGTGCTTATGTCAACACCACGACGAGAACTCGCCAGCGCGTCAGTGTCAGTCTGTCAACTCGCGTATGAAGCGATGAACATTGCAGGGGAAAATGGTTTATTCATTACAGAAAACGTTGTATAAGTGCGACATAATCACGAAAAAAGCTACGCCTAACCACAGATTCGATCTTGCTAATTGCGACACACTGCACCCTATTCTCAACGCCATTCCGTTATAGCCCAGCGCTGTCGGGTATTGAAATAATAATTAGGTATCGTATAGCGAGTTAATTTCTTAGTTTGGCAACCACTTGAGAGAGGAAAGTAGGGCTAAGGCAGGGCAGCCTTTATTCCGGCGTTCTCCACCAAGGAGTCAACAAGAACCAGCCACGAGGGCTATGATGATGATTGTGCGCGGCAAGGGTTGCGACGATGCAAGCGAGCGATGCGTGGCTGCAGTGGCTGAACGCCCTCGTCGTCATCGGGGCGCAAAACAGCAAGGCGCTTCACTACCCCCTCTGGAGCTTGCCTGCCTCGTCCCTGTGGCGTAAAAGCCGTGTTCGCGCCAGACCGAGTGTCGCCTTATTCGGCACTGCCCACAAAAAGTCGGTGCAACAGCACCCCAAAGAGAACTCGCCAGAACGCCAGATTCAGTCGGCCAGTTCGCTCGTGGAGCAGTGACGGCGGCAGTGAAAAATGGCGAATTCTGTATACAAAACATCACTAAGTACAAATAAAAAAAACCCAAGCCTGACTCAGGATTCGACCACCCATGCTTCAGACCATTCTGCCTTAGCCCCACCGCTGTCGGGGATGGAAATGTAAGGTATATATTGTATAGCCTGTTTTTTTTAGTTTTCCATTCCCAGTAGCTTAGAATGACTATTTTTTTAAATAAGGCTTGCGCAGTAGTAGCGTCCCCAAAATTGCCGCCAACAGCTTATTGCTAGCGCTACGAAACCTTATGAACGAAAAAAGAGAGCAAAAGTGTGGTCGTGCACCTGGCCGCTCTGCTAGTTCACCCAAAGCGAAACGTGCTCCCGTAGCTTGGTTGTAAGAAGTAAAATAAACGTTCCGGTTGATTTTAATTCCTTAGTACCTATGTTACTTCGCTGACCTTTTTTCCCGCCTCTATTTGTTCTTACATTTTCTACTAGCGTAGCAGCCAGCGAAGCGTTGCGTGTTCGCTTGTGTGCAGTTACAGTGCCTTCAGAGCATTTACTAAGCTTGGTACAGTCTACAAACTAACAAACTAAATGCACCTTCTTTCAGACACAATCCATGTTGAGGCTTAGTTAACATACAAGTAAAAGGAAACATACAAGTAAAAGAAAAAAGAAAATGAAGACACCTGATATAACTGCTGCTTCTAGTCTCACTGATGAATGAGCCGAGTAGGCTCCAAAACATTGGGACTGCTTTCAATAAACGCACTTATTTGGTGTATCTGCCTGTTCAAAGTTTAACCCAACCACACAGTGTTCTGGTAAAATGTTCACAATCAGAGCGTGACATGTACACCAGGCAGGAGGGCTTGCATTAGGTTTTTAAGTGGCAGGTGGAATAGGAGAGGGCTCAATACATCTCCTTGAGACTGTCTTTCTTGCATAGCATAGTACGAAGTTGGGCGGTTTGGAGTGCACATAAAGAGTTTTCGCTTTTGCAGGTACCTTTCTGTCCACGCGTAACGTTTTCAATCGAGACCAAGAGCATCGAGGGATAATGAGACCACACCAAGAAAAACTCATTTGACGCAGATTAGACATCAAGGAATACTGCGATGGGAATATATCTGCTATGGAAATCGTCTTCTAGAGGCGAAACTGCTGCATTTATATTGTCGATCGATTGCGGAAATCTACGCTCTTGTGCAGTATATTTAACCTGTCTAGGAATTACGGGACCTGCATGCAGTTCTTGCACCCGAATTCATGGAATGCACAGGTTAGGTCGATGATATTCAACTGTACCCCTTCGTATGTTCCCCTTGGCAGAGGCTGGTCCCAGAGAAGGGGCGGCACAGCGCTATCCCAAGCGTGACCGCAAGGAGATCCGCTACGAGGAGGAAAGTGATGACGGGGCTCCCCGGGACAGGTGTGCGGTGAGTACAACAGACTTTGCATAGTGAGAATCTGGCAGGCTGAGGTGCGTGACACTGCAGTTGCAGTCTCCGGGAACCGAGGGAGAGTGGCATGTCAGAATATTTCCGTAAATTAATGTGTCAACTGTGCTTACTTCATCCCAGGTAATAGGACTTCATTGATGTGGCTGTAGTGACTCGTCTTGTGTCGGCTTTCGCCGCTTTGAGGGTGCGTTAGTTTTTATCTACGTTGTTGTAAGGGTATTTATTTATTTGATTATTTATTCAATTAAATACTCTAAATGACCGTGTGGGAATTCAATGGGGCATTGTGTAGGGTGGCAAACAGAAGACAGAGAGACTAAACATTTTTTCTGAAAACGGTGGAGGGTGAAGAAGGGTGATTAAGAAAACGGGCAAGGGTGGCCAGTATATTCCCGTAGGACACGTGCTACGGCCGCTGACCCAGCCCGCTCGACCAGTGCAGCCTGGTCCTTGAGCTGGCCGCTCTGCAGCAGGCCCTCCCACTGGTCGTGGGTTGCATGAGTGGGTGGTGAGCGGTTAGTAGGGCACCGCCATACCAAGTGGAGTGTTGTTAATAGTTATTTGCAGCATTTGGACTATAAGCATTATAGCGTCAGAGATATGTGGCGTAGATGTTAGTAGTTATACACCCTGGTTTGTGTAGGCGGCGCCAGATCCGTGCGTTCGCGGTTGGAAGGGAGGGGGGAGATAGAGGGTACAGGTGGAGGGACTGATGGTAGTCGGAGAGCATATTGGCGTAGGTGCGAGGTAAAGGGTGGATGTCTGAGGGTGAGAGGTGATTCGTCCCCTCTAGGAATGGCCGCTAGGTTAAGGCGCGGGCAGTGACTTGAGCCACATATTTCCCGGGAAGAGATCAATGCCCCGGGATTCATACGATTCGGGTGTTTGGTAGTGTGGGCCGTTAGGACGCGATACTTAGGAAGAGGTTGGTGATACAACCCGTGGTGTAGAGACGGCTGGCGGGTTGGGAGTCAGTCCGTATTGTGATGTAAGTAGCATCGAACATTTTTGCGTCAGAAAACTACAACAATGGCGTGAGTTTTGTACGTTGGCAACATCAATAAACTGAAAGGACATTGCAAAGATAATGAAAAAAAAACAATAAAATTTTCCTAGAGGAGCAAAAGTAGTCACAAAAAGGGCATAAAAATGAGAGAAATACAACCAGTACACTCTACTGTGTTATCGTAGAATGTGGTACATTCAACTTTATACTGCAAGCAGTGGCCTATCTATTCGGCCTGTCGCCCTAAGTTCAACCGAATAAGAGACGGCGATTGGTGATATGCTTTAACAACATTACACTCTAGATGAAATGCCCATAGGTAATTTCATCGGTAGAAGAAGCTGGCATACTTTCCCCTTGCTCGTTGTGCATGCTCGTGTATCGCAGCCCCAGCGGGCGTAGCATCGAGTGGGCATCGCTACCCGAGGCGCAGCCGAAAGGTCGTGGACTACACCGAGGGCGATGGCGACGACTCCGGTTCTGAGTACCTCTGTGAGTGTTGTCTGCTTAAACCCGAACTTCGCAAAATGTAATTCCAAGGAATGCACAATTAAACGCAGGTTCTCGCTCATCCACATGGTTATATCCACAGCTGCAATAAAACTCTGTCTCTGTGGGAAGTACGGGTAGATAGCCATTTTATTTGTTGTGCATTATCTCCAAATGTGCCTAAATATTAAAAAAAATAGTTGTACGCCACGTGTGGCCTTGTAAGATCGTCGTATCACTTGAGCAATTTTTTGGCGACAGAAATATTCTTTCCTCACATAGCAAAGCAGATGGCGTCTGTTATTTGTCAGCACTTTATTGAGTTCGGTTGTGGTTCAAGTACAAGCTCCCTGCGAGGAAGAAAACAAGTGTTTTTTGCACAAACTCAGACAGTGATTAAGCAAATGCAAATGCTTTATTTATTCTTCACATATCTCAGCGACCTTATAAAACGGGATCTTATCAAACCGACGTAACACGTTATGCTTTAAAGACATTATTGGCACAGGTCCTAGCTGGAATTATGCTATGTCTCGCGCTCCAATAGTATTCTTTGGCTCTGAATGGATACAATCAGTCAAAGTACCGGCAACCTGCCTCTTATATATGGTGTCTCCGTTGACATTAGGCATTATTTCCGCGACGTGCCTCTCTTGCCATGCGTTCGTACAATTGAGAATCAGTGTCGCTCAAGGTGCCTTAGGAGAATTTAACGTAATGAAGGGCAGACGTTTTGAACGCGGGCAATAGAATATATCTTGCCAAGCCGTGTTGAATCACGACTAGGGCAGCTGAATTGCAGCATTTGATGTTTTGAAAGTACTATACAACATATTAGAAAGGAAAGAAACTGCGTAACTCTGGAAAGAAAATGTTTGTGCTTTTTTTGAAATTACCACTGGATGGTCAATAATGCCTGTTCCAACCTTGGCGTATAGTCTGCGAAGACTGCGACCAGGACTACCCTGGCGACTGCCCCGTCCACGGCCCCTTGACGCACGTCGAGGACACCCCGGTAGGTTGAATGCACTTCCTGTATTATACGCTGCCTGGATAAGAACTGACCCTTCCAGGTATTCGTAGCGCCCGCCTAAATCACGCTTTTTTGCGTAAGCAAATGAGCTGGACGTTCTCTTCCTATTCGTGCTCTGTGTGTGCGGGTGCGTGTGCTTGTGCGTGTATGCGTGTGCATGCGTGCGTGTGTGTGTGCGTGTGCGTGCGTTCATGTGTGTGTGTGTGTGTGTGTGTTTGTGTGCTTGTTCTTTTTTCTGTGCGTGTGTGGGTGCGATGGCGTGTGTGTGTGTCTATGAGAGTGGTTGTGCGTGTGTGTGCATGTGTGCGTGGGCGTGTAGGGAAGTTAGAAACATAAAAATCAGTTTTGTAACTTGGGAATTCAGGAAGGCCAAATGTCCTCTTTTACGTTTCTAATGCAGAACCAAGACAGGGTGAGAGGGACGTAGAATTGTCAGGAGGGTGGACTCTCCACCCGGCCAGTTTGAACGCGACTGTAAGATTTTGCGGCGAGTGGCAGCGTCGTCAGGCCACTATACCACACTTTCGGTGTACTGTTACACATTTCGACACTTTCTAGTCGTAGAAAATCAGGAGGACAAACACTGGGAGAGGCAAAAATATTCGAGGGCTGCCAGGATGCAGATTACAATGAGGCGCAGCCCTCTCTCATTGTCGTGACTAGAACGCGTTGTTTGTGCCAGCGGGATCACCCTGCTACGTCGTTACGTGAAACCGGGCTTCTAGAATTACGGTGGCCAAATGCCTGTGCCTATTCTTGAGAACGAGTCCCTAATCCTACAGTGAAAAAGAATGATGAAAATGGTACGTTCCCGTACATAGTAGTTACCTTCATTGGGACCAAACAATGGCGTCACTTGTTAAGAACAAAAAAAAAACACTGTACTCTCAATAAACAAAACCACTAGGATAATGGTTGCACGGTGTTTATATAGTTCTGACATTTAGAGCTACCCCAAGCGTACGTGGAATGGTAGGTCACTGTGTGAACGAGCGTCTCTGGCTTCATGCGATTGTTTCTACGAAGGGCCGACAGGGCAGTTATTTTTACATCAGAATTTGCGGCCCCTTATTCCAGGACACTTTGGTGTGGTATGCAAAAATGGATTCACCTACCTACCCGCAGAGGTGGCTACGTGGCTAAGGCGTTGCGCTGCTGAGCACGAGGTCGCGGGTTCGATTCCCGACCGCGGCGGCCGCTTTTCTGATGGAGGCGAAAAGCAAAAACGCCCGTGTGTACGAGATTTCGGCGCACGTTAAAGATCCCCAGGTGGTCAAAATTAATCCGGAGCCCTCCACTACGGCGCGCCTCATCGCCTGCGTTGCGTCGGCGCGTTAAACCCTACAATCAATCAATCAATCATCCATTCACCTACCATACGTACACATTCTAAACAACCTGATGGCTTGCAGGGAGTCGGCTGGGCTCTCGAGGAAAAATGTAAGTACCGGTTCGGTGAACTACCCTGAACAGCGCGGTGGTCTTCGGTGCAGGTCCCTGAGGGCGATCCCCAGCGCGCCAACAAAACAGTGCCCGACTGCCTGGTCATCCGCCGCTCGAGTATCAAGGGTGCCCAATACGGCGTGTTCGCTGCCAAGCCCCTGCCAAAGAGGCTGTACTTCGGACCCTACGAGGGCGTACGGGTGGACTCGGTTGACAAGGGCAACGGCTACGCCTGGCGGGTGCGAGACGAGATGCTTGGATATTTGCAGAGAACTCCATAGCGCTGCGATCTGCTGAAAGACACAATTTTCTACCCAAACATTGATAGTTGCCCTATTTAAACGCAGGTTATCGGACGGAAACACATACCTGTTAAAAAATAGGAAATAAGAAGACCATTAGGAGCAAAGTGTGGGGATAGGAAAGTAGCCTTTTAGATTAGGGAGCCAGTTCGGATGCTATACATGCTAAATGCAATAACGAGAGATAGGGAAGATAAAGTAGGAAAAAGTTTATTGCTCACCCGATTTCGGGGACCTCGCTGTTCAGCAGGATCTCCCAGTGCCCCGGTGTCGCTGAGGGGAGCTCTGATAGTTCGCGACGCCCTTACACTCGCACACCATTGAGTGCAGGGTGTTGGCCATCCGGCAGCAGTTGCAGTCATATCACCAGTGCGGCACAAGTATTTTGGCTTGAGAACTCCCCAACGAGGGGGATGCGGGCGTAGGAAGTGTTGGCAGGGGGTGTTTGCAGCCTTGGATATTTATAAAGGTCCCTTGTGTTCTTGAAATGAGGCTGGTGGGCCACTCGGGAACGTGAGATACGTGAGGGGTGTTCATGGTTGGGTCGGGGGAGGCAGATGCGGCTCCACACTGCTCGCTCAAGAATATTTTCTTTAGATAGTGCACAATAAGAGGCAGCGTGGCGTCGTGCAATGACACAGAAAGAAATGAAGTTGGGCTTGAGATATACTGCGGATGACTGACTCGCAGGGCATAAGGGAGGCCCAGAGGATGCCTAGAGACACAGGCTTGAGGTAGCCAAAGACCGATAACTGCACGGAGAGATGAGTTAAGGAAATGTGTGGCAAAAAATATTTCTGAGAGTTCAGGATCGAAATAATTTTAGGTCAGTACAGGGTGGCCTAGATGAGGAAGCAGAGTTAAATTTTGCGGAGGGTACGGATGCTGAACGTGGCCGGAAGAATTATGACTGACTGCGGGGTATTGATGGCTTAGGTCATTAGTGGGAGAACATTGTTATATGCAGGCAGGTACCTAAACTACTGCGGCACACTGCTATTCCGATACCATGCCGCAGGTGCGAGGTGCTGGGCGGAGCTTCCTGGTAGACGCCCGCCCGCTAGACAAGTCCAACTGGATGCGGTACGTCAACTGCGCCCCCAGTGAAGCAGAGCAGAACGTGGTGGCCTTCCAACGAGCTGGGGCCGTCTACTATCGGACGCGGAAGTCTATAGAGGCCTACGAGGAGCTGCTCGTCTGGTACGGCAACTCCTTCGCCAGGGAGCTCGAGCTCCTCAAGGACCGGGATGCCACAGGGAAGGAGGACAAAGGTGAGGGCACATCTCAGGCATCTCAGCAGAATCAATGAAGGTGCTGTAATTTGTTTTTTATGTGAAGCTCACTGAGTTGAGGAAGTAATTCATAATCGACATAGATGTACAAGCCATGCTTCGGTTAGTACGACAGAGGTCAAATCGCTTACCTGGATTAGGCTGTACATGGAATCGCGCTGCGCTTGGGTAACAGGTCCCTAATGCTAGTATAAATAAATGAAAGAAAGTTTATATTAGAGTGACCAGTGGCTGTAGTAGACTGCTGTGGCGCGCGTGGAACTGGCGTTCGCGTGGTTGCGTCAAAACTGGAAGTCACGATACCGACAAATACTTTTCGGTATGAAAGCTTGGAGGGTGCGGATGCGGCTTTGATGAATACAATATCCCGATTGTTGGTGCATCGATCGGGTGTTGGTAGAGGTCTGCGGTGGTATTGTCAATGTAGTATTGTTCAGTTTATTTGTGTAAAAAGATTTGGACCTTTATCTTGGAAATGGGCATGCTTTGCAACAATAGCCCTGTTTTTGCGAGGGTGAAAGATCCCGTTCCTGGGCTCATTCAATATCGCGTGTGTTGAGCGTTTTACTCGTGGTAGCTTTGTAGCTACCTATGACTAGTTCATCGCACTGGTCCCGCGTTCCTCGTTCGAAAACTCTGTGTTCGTAAATGTTAAGGTGATTTTGTCGGGGTCGATTGTTCCGATTCGTCAATACCTCTAATATGACGACGAGACTATTGCTTACAAATGTCGTGCGTGGCATTCTATACGAAACTGTCCCACGCAGAAGCCACTGAGGCGTTTTAATTGATGTGAATTGTTTGAGCTGCAAGGAGTCGATAAGACAAGGCTTAAGCATTAATAATGTGCCTATTGCAGGTTAATAACTACACCTGGTAACAGATAGAACGTGTATGCTTTGTAATCAAAAAAATGTGTGAAAGGTTAGATTGTGCAGTCAAAGGAAACGGTGGTGTGTGGAATTGTTGAAAACAGTTCTAGTCAAGCGTAGAGCTCTTTATCACGTTACAGTATGACCTGGTTCAACTAAAACCGTAACTCGGATAACTGAAAACAAATTTCTTTTACACGCTGTTAAAAAACACGTTTTTGTGGTGGCTGGGAAGTTGTCTAGACATGATCACTCAGAGCATTGCTTCTCGCAATGCTGGCAAAGATGAACTCTGCCAGACTGGTTATAGGTTGACTGAATTTTGCAGAAAACACTGCATAATTACTTCTACTTCATTTATCTTAATAAGGTGAGCCGGAGTATGCTTCACCTTCTTTCAAACCTTCTGAGAATTAGAATGTGCATTTACTCTGCTTGGGCACCAAGTGCATCCCAGCAAACTACAGCATGTTCTCAAATAGAACTGCCTATACTTCATAGAACCAGGTGTTTTCGTCCTGATACAGAGTCCAGAGACAAGACGGGGTTTATCTTGGCAAGGAGGGATAAAACCTCAACGCAAAGAAGTTTTCACCACGGCTTCCTTCGATCGCCTTGCACTCGTCACTTTGCGTAGCGGTGGTAGGACTGTTGGGGCTTCTAGTAATCGTTTGTTTCGTCCATCCCTAGCACAAATCGTACGAGATTTATCGCGTAGATGGTGTAGGTTTCGGGGACCGACAGGCTACGAAAACATCATTGACAAATCTCGCTGCTTGTTTTTCAAACATTCCGAGGTAAGGCATGGCCGATGGTGATCAGAAACCTTTAAAGAAGAAACAATAGTTTAATGACAGCTTCACAACTTTCCGCTGAAGCGAAGAGGTTTCTCGCATAGTGCTTAAATGGTGCTAACGTTTGTGTAGAGGGTAAGGGGGCTGTAACTGTGGCTGGTAGCAGCGCTAATATTATCCGTAAAGCGTTTCTGAATATCCGGATGAAAACAAGGTCCCGCAGGGGCAATAACCAGTACTCCAAGCAAATCTTAATTTTGCCTAGTTACCCTGCACTGCACAAGTTTAACCGTTGTTTTGATTCCACATATATAGGTAGGTGACAAGTGGGCGTAGATATGCTCCTGATGATGATTATTTTATACGAAGGTACGGGTGCACGTGGGTGCGAGCGTGCGTTGTTTGTTTACTTGCATGTATACTTCGTGAAAGTTAGAAATAATATTTCATTTCCACGATTCCAGAAAGAATTTTTAGCGCGCAAACTGCACTCGTTACATATTTCAAGGTTATTAATGGTGTCGGCAGTGCCCTTTAGCCGTCGGCGAGCATGATGCGCATTTCTATCCGCTTCGCTCTCTAGGAGCATCGGCCCTTCGGTACCACGTGACGAGACGAGAATGAAATGGCATGGTCGCCTGCGCTTTATCGTTTATGCGTGTGCTTCAGCTCAAGCGTACCACGTGAGTAGACGAGGATTCCATGGCTGCTTCGCCGGCGTCTGATCCCTCACTGTCACCATTAGGTTGTGCACTGGATGAGCTTTTTCAGCATGTCCTTCAGCGCAAGCGAGAATCTATTGATTTAGTGTATAGCTGTGTGGTGCTCCGGTTTCCCAAAGTGACCATGCATCCACACTAGGCATGGCGAGTTGGAGGCACAGACACACGGAATTTTTTATCTATTTAATAGGATCAACTAGCTCGATCTCACTTACTGCTCGGCCTAGCTGGGCTGCTTCGTTGTAGTGCGGTACGGGCTCGTACGAAGGGCTGGATGTTCACCGGAAGCAAACTTTTGCGGCGCGGGCTCGAACGATGGCGCGGAATACGATTACGACCGGCCGTCTAGGGGTAGCATGCTCCGTCAGGCGCGGCTGTTTAATCCTATAACTCGGCAGCTTAGCTCGATAACTGCCCCTAATACCGGCCAGCAACGACAATCCACAGTTAAGTCTAGCACCGTTTCTTAGCTGTGCAAACGTCAACTTACTCACGTCAACCACGCTGCCACCATATATGCTTGCTCTACTGGCAGCAGTCTTTATTTTCGTACTTTTTGGTTTATCTATACATAGGCAAACTTTGTCGACTTTTGATTTGCTTCATGGAGCTTTCTTTTGACGTAAATCTCGTCTATGCACGACCAGGCTTTCACATGGAAGGCTCGATTTAGGAAGGCCCGAGAGACATTCTGTGCATAAAAGTGCCGTCATTCTTGCGGGAAAACATGATGATTTTCCAGCGCAGAGAGCACTACTCAACCGCTACCTTTTGAGCGCCTTCAGCGTTTTCACCATAACTGGAGCGCCATATTTGTGGGGGCTCCGTCTGGGAGCTCAAGCCCAACAAACGGTGAACTTGGCTATTGAAGCTGTCCCCAGTGAATTGTTGCGGTGAGATCTACAGGTATCTTAAGGATAGCTGTTTGAGCCACACTCCCCATACGGAAAGGTTTGTAATCTGGTGAAAACCAATGGCCTTCACCGGGCACCTGCCTGGATTGCTCAGCTGTATGCAACAAATACCATTGCATGCGATATATTCACTGAAAGTTCAAATAAACGATATTGAAGGTTCTTTTACATCTTCCGCGAGAGAGTTTATCTTGGCTAGATTTGTCGCCGAGCCTTGTATGACTATAACCTACAAGCGAGGAATCAGACTTAAGGGAGCTACTCTTATCAAGAATCACTATTCATGCTGCAGCTACACTGCCTCCACACAAGCTGAAGGCCAACCAAGACAGTGCGGGAATTTCTCAGGCACGCGCTTTTTTTTTTGGTATTGGAATTGGCCGTGCCGCGAGTGTTTGTTCCTGTTTTTTTTTCGTTTATTGCACTATTTCAAACAGTCCGCGCAAAGTGCTTATTCTGGTTTCATCTTTTAAATGCAGAGCATTTCAGTAACTCACGATGTCACCCGCGTTGACGTCCGTAGTCCGCACCGCACCCCTCCCTACTATATAAAAAAAAATACTATTCGGCGCCCGGTTTCGATCCCTCGACCCTGCGGGCAGAACGCAACGTTCATGGTGCTCTACACACTGCGCCACAAAGCCGACAGAGATTGGGACGCTACGAACGCGCCTTATATCGTTGACTCATTCAAATTACTGCTGACGAGCGCTCTCTCGTCAGCAGTTGCCACAAGTGCAACAACATTAACGTAACGCAAACTACTTAACGTCGTGCGCCCCCGGAAATGCTCTGCATTTGATTGTGCCCCTCGCGAGGGGGATGTTTCACTGCGTCTTCTCTCGGTCGCGGCACCCGTGGCGCCATCTGGCGGAGGCGCGGCACAACTCGTAGCACTTTCTTTGAAAAAGCGCCTCGAAAGCCCGGCAAATATGAAATAGGGATGACGCGCTTTTTTTTACTATTTATGCCAACGGGCATTCTATCTAAAAAAAATAACAAAATGAGGACGTAAAGAATCTACTCCTGTGAAGAATTGTGGTCAGTTGGAGTGGCCTTTGTCTTGCAGTTAACCTGAACAGTCTCTCGATGATGAGGATGATGACGCTTACAATAATGATGATTGTGCTAGACCTTCTGGAAAAGACTCAATTAACGTGTATTTTTCTGTTGATTTTGTTATGATGAAACCGGCTGAATATGTTTTTGTGTTATATTCTTTCGGACTTACGCATGATATCGAAATCGTGAAACTACATGGAACGCGTTAGCAAAGTGTTAGCAGCTGTGGACATTTTTAAAGGAAAGCTTTCTAGCTCTACCAGCCAACGGTCCTTTCGTGGCGTGCGGGAGAACAAACTCCCAACGCAGCTGAGGCGGCGGGGGAAGGAAGGGAGGAGGGGCAGAGAGTTTCACTCATGGAGCAGACTGCACATAGCGTGGCGAATTTACCCAGTGTTCCCCGCGCGGAAGCGCCTGCTCGCCGGCGGCGGCGTCGGCGGTATGGCGTTGCCGTCTGCTTTAGCGACGGCTGTTTTGGGCCTCTTTTGGCGCAGCTTCGCGTCCATTGCGCGCTGCCTTCGTACGGCTTGATTAACTTGTGCGGCAGCACCTCCAGCGTGACCCGCACCCAACGGAAAGAAGTGGTCGTTTGGCAAACATACATTAAAGATTGGTTTGCAGGACCGGAAAACAAAATGTACAAACCACATGCATACATCTGGCCGCTAGAGAAACATTACCTTTTGCGCACTGCCTGCCACGAATGGGACTCCGTTTTCTAAATTGGTGAATACCAATTCAGTTGTGTTTTAAGAGGTATTACAAAAGGCGAAAGTAGCAACTGGTTCCTAAATAGCGCTAAAAATTTCCCTCAGCTTCATCGCAATTCTCAAACTTACTAAACTAACTCGTTTTAATCGGCATAAGTAGAAATCACTAAGCTCACACGCCGAATTGTTTCGGTGTCCGCGCTTGTGTCGCGCGGTGGTGTAGCCCCGAGCTAGCACATCAGGCTAGCTAGGTTCCTCTTTCTCACCCTTCGAAAGAAGGTTGTCTCCGCTTTCTTTCTACCGACTCCCGGCCGGGCTACAGCGGCAGCGTCCGCCGCTCGAGCCCGGTCGTGGCCGACGCTGCTGCTGCGTTCGGGACGCCGCCCCCGCGAATTCCAGGTAACGGCAGGCAGAAACTCTGGTTTCACTCTTTGTAGAGCCACGTGTGTGAATTCAAGTGACGTCTAATGAGCAATTGTTGTGGGTGTCGTTTAAAGCTTTGCTTTCCAACCACCTTCACAGCGTGGATTGGATCCAATTTTTTTGCGGACGATATCCGGGTGGGTGGGCGTTCGGTGGATGATAGCCTGGTGTGTGCTTTTGCCAGTATGGCCAAGTAACAATGTCACGCTAAAATATTTTAATTGAGCACACCATCGTGCTCTCGCAAGGTGTGCACTTTCTCCTGTGCGAATCGTGAGAGATTGACCCCAAGGGACTCACGAGAAAGAGAAAATAACTACGGCACGCCAAACTGGCGCGTGTATAGCGCAGAAATGGGGAATAAATGCAGCACCAGACGAAGCAATGTCGTCGAAAGGACCGAAAAATACAACACAAGCAATACTAAATTTCTCGCACGGAATCGGCGCGCATGGGCAGTTCGCTATCTATAAAGCAGGTCGTGAATCCGAAGCTGTCACGCCGCGGTGGCTCAGGCTCGAGGGATGGGCTGCTTCGCTGTGGTGGGGAACGGCCTCGTACGAAGGGCTGGACGTTCCCCGCAACCAACGTGCTGTGTTTCGGGCTTGAACGGTGACCCGGAGTATGCCACGGTCCCGCCGCTGTGGCTTGGGCCTCAACGATGAACTGGAGTCCAGCGCGAGCAGGCAGCTGCGACGCGGGCTGCAACAATGATGTTGAGTCCGCAGCGATGAGGGTGCTCCCGCTCGAGCTCAAACGAAGGGCAGACCCGCCGTGATGAGGCTGCTGCAGCGCGGGCTCTAACGGTGGCTGGACGTTGTTTGGCTAAGTGTGGGGGGGCCGGGTGGTCGGTCGTCGCACCCGAGTGATAGCTAGCCTCGGGAACACGAGGCCCCTGTCTTCTGCCTAGCGCCTCTTGAGACTTGTCTCGTCTGTTCCCCGGATCATTCTCTCCCTCCTTTCAGGCGGTCTCCTCTTTTAATACTTTTCGTCGCTCTGTTCCACACCCCCTCTGATGCCGTAATTGACCGCCGTCCCTTCATCTGTGTCGTCATTCTAGCCTTCCGGTAGGTTGGCCGGGTAGCTAATGCACTACCTTTGGCGGTCACAAAAGAGTTGTTCTTATCGTGGCATGTCGAGCGGTGTCTTCAAGACGGGACTAATACGCCTTCTGGAAGATGAGCCATGGGCGCTTCCCAACGCTCCCGCCTCTCTTCGCGCAGGCTCCCAAAATTCCCGTTCTTGACCCTGTGATGCCGTGCCAGTGTGGCGCGCTGCGCCGTTTTTCAGTAGAATCACAGACCGGAGTCCGGTCGTCAATCATTGGCCGTAAATGTACAGATGCGCACACACATACAATAAAGTAAGATTTGACTGGGGCGGCTTCCCAGCGCTAATCTCTTCAGCGCCCGTTCCCAGACATTGGAGGTATTTGCCGTATGACACGGTGTCAGTATGGCGCCATGTACAGTTCCTTAAGCCAAGTTGCCGATCGCAGTCCTGTCGACGACCATGAGCCATCACAGCTATACGGCAGGCTGAGAAATGTCAAGCAAAGGCACTTTCACGAAACGCTGCGCGCAGTCTGTGTTTTCACTCGTGATAGCTATGCCTAGATGTGTTAAGCGTGAGCCCTTTTTTGGAAAGTGCCATTTCCCCATCTCTTTGAGGGAAGCCTGTGCAAATGGAAGGGGCTTGTTTGGAGGTATTCGCTTCCGTAATAGAAAGCAATGCTTATTTTGAGACACAAATATTTTCTGCATATTTCTGGGGATAACTGAAAGCGTGAATGAAGCAACCAATGAGTGGGTCGTACATATGATAGCAGATGAATGGCTTGCTTTATATTGAACAGGGCGAAGAACAAATTGCTTATCATCATATTTCACCCATTCAAGCAGTTTACTGCTCGGCAAAGAAAAAGGGTAAGGTTGAAGTTCGGGCAAGCTGGCTTAATATTCCTCAGACGACAGACCAGAAAAACACGCGCCAGTAACAGAAAGGTACATACGGAGTGCTGAACAGGTATTTTGTTTTCTGAGTCATGACAAAATACAAAACACTACATCCGAATCGTTTGCTTGCTGGTAGTCACATGCCAGCATAGTGAGTAATATCCGCTACACTCTTATATAGAGTTAAGACACCAGTAGCATTTCTGGAGCCGGGGATCGCGCGGAGGGGTTAAATTCGGCAACAGAAAATATCATGACAGGATCGCAAGTAATTAAGAAGGATGTCGAAAAATCGCATTAGAAATTCCTTAACGACCAGTGTTTGTTTTTTCGAAAGGGCTACGTGAGACCTCCTCTGCTCTGCAATGGGAGCATCTTTCAAACGTAACCTCAGCAAGGCAGTGCCAGGGGATATGCTCTTTATACCTTAATGCGCACTCTCGTTAAATTAAAGATGTTTTTTAAACCTTCGTTACAGCCGTGATTTGTATGTTTGCACGATTTCAGGAAATGCAGGAGACCCGAGGCAGCAGCAGGAGCGATTCCCGTGCGAGACATGCGGCGTCATCTTCTTATCCAGGGAGTGTCTTGACCGGCACATGCGGTACAAGCACACTGAGAAACCACAGCGCAAGTTCCGCTGCTCGCAGTGCTCATACTCTAGCGATAATAGGTGGGCAATGTTTGTATTAAACCCATTTCTTGTAGCAAGAAAAGATGAAATTCGGTGGAATTTACGCGTGGGTTAGGCGTGTAAGTGGTGAAGGGGTGCAAGATATGCTGAAACGTTGTGCTTTCTCGCCTGATAGGATTCGTGTAGTTTGGGGTACCACGGAAATGCGCCTCACGTGGCATGTCAGAATTCCTGTTCTATTTCGACCATATAGGGGAAACTAAACTAACCACGGCGAGCAGTGGCGTGTCGGTCCCCTTCTGTCCTACGCAGAAATCACTCAGCACTAGCGCCTGCAGCGAACAATGTACCCTCCTCTACAAAAAAACCTCACAAAAGAACAAGAACACCACCTTCGAGGCATCCAAACCAACACCTTTCCCCACCAAACTAGAGCCCACATTCTGGCTCCCACCATCTACTCCTCGGAATGGCGCTTCTGTGAGGCTCCGGGCACGCTTTACCATATTGTGTGGGGCTGCGATAACAAACCGAACCTATCCCCCTGCCATTCCCCTCCCGTGAGCACTGGGAGAAAGCACTGTCCATCTCGGACCCTGACGACCAGCTTTGGCTGGTGAAGAGGGCTCAAGAAGCCGGATGCTCTCAGGGGGTCCAGGAATACGGACTCATCCCCAAGGCGAATTGGTTTATAGGGATGTTTATTCTTCTTCCTCATTTCAAGGTTATCCAAGTAAAGACGGTGCAGCAAAGACTTGTCATTTCGTTAACATAACTTTTTTTGGCATCAGAAAATGGGCAATTGTTCACACAGTGGAGTGCATGGGTGGTGACGCTCATAGTCCGAAAATTCGCCCCCAATGGGTTATATGCGCTGAAGCATCAATTTGAACCTTCGAGGTCCATCGACCTCGGAGGAGATCGTTGTTAAAATATTATCATTAAAATGCACATTATTAATCAAATTACACCGTCGTACAGAAGAATAAACCTTGCTTGACTCCATACACAATGAATGCGTACGATGATTTAAAAGGAACCCGCAATTGTAGTGACATCGTCAAACTGTCACAGTCAATCACACGGCGTAAACACCCAGAAATGGAATAATCGCAAGCGGACATTTGCATTCAGTGCAAAACACGCAAACGAGGCGATTTGATGCGCACCTGGTTTCAACAAACATTACCGATCTGGTTGTTTGTACTAATTATTCATGTATCTTCACGCTTTATTCCAACGAATGCACGCTTGGCCATGGCGCGTGCACGTAAAAACGTGGATCTTGTCGGCCTCGTCGATTGTTAAGGACTAGAGGATGATTCTTGAACGAGAGCTATCTTATTTCCCAATTTTATAAAATCTGTTTATATGGTACTACTAAGTAATTTGTCGGCATTTGAATTGTTGTCCCCTGAGGCTCAATTTTTTGTCGGTGTGATTATGCACAGGTGTGTGTTGGCTTAGTTGAGAAAATTCCGTTTTTCGACCTTTCTCGAAAAAAAAAGCGAAAACATTGCAAATTACAATAAGTCGTCGTTTTTAACGGCTATCTCACAGCGGCTGCTTTGATATCCGTCCAGATACTGTGCTTTCGTGAATTGGTTTTCAGCATATTTCTTTTTTGCCCCGCGACCTTCACCCGGCCAGAACGGATGTCGCCAAGCACGAGAGGACGCACACGGGGGAGAGGCCGTTCGTGTGCCGGCTGTGCCAGAAGCGCTTCACTCAGGAAGGCAATCTACGGGTACACCAGGGGGCAGTGCACGCCAGGGAGAGGCCTCACGAGTGCGAGGTCTGCGGACAGCGCTTCACCCGGGCGTCTCACCTGGCTCGGCACCGAAGGCTCGTTCACACGCGGGACGGCCCTTCGTTCGCGTGTCCGCAATGCGGGAAGGGATTAACTCGCAAAGACAGCCTCGACACACACCTGCTCACCCACACCGGGGAGAGGCCGCACGCCTGCGCCACGTGCGGGGCGAGGTTCAACCGGCTGGGCCACATGAAGAGACACGTGATGGTGGTGCACCACAGGCAGTACCCGCACCGCTGCCCGCACTGCGGCATCGGGCAGAAGAGTGTGACTAGCCTGAGGAAACACCTGCGTGTACGCCACCGGGGGGGAGGGAAGGGCACTGCGGGTGAGAGCGAGGAGTGAACGGGAGGGAGGAAACCACGCCAGTGGTGAACTGCTTGTACTACACTGCGGTTTAAACATCTCTTCTGTGAAAAAGGTTATCTTCCTCGTTAAAATGCTTTATTATTTGTATATATGTTTTGGTTTTTTTCTCAACGTGGGTGCTGCCACATGGAAGCCAGCAAGGACGTCCATAGCGTTATTTTTATTTCAAGTTGACTGAGAATGCGTGTAGTTGAACTCCTGTTTGTTATTTTACCGTTTCAAGGCATTCCATTTTTTTTATGTTGTACAATGTTCTGTACTCAAATTTGTGTTTTAGTTGACTTTCCAACATTCTCCGACAATGGATAAATTGTATCGTGATAGCCAATAACCACTTTGTTTTCACTACGTATGTAGTCACGTTAGTAAAAATGTTAGCACCCAGGTTTGTCGATGTTTAACTGTTGTTTTCCGTAGTTCAATAATATTTTGAAATTGTACCTGGTTTCCATTTAAATACTCGCTTTTCAGCCTTCTGCTAATAAATTTTCCTTTGAGCCATTCATGTCTGTGCTCTCGTTGAATCTTACCTTCATTTCTGTCTTGCAATAATCTGCTGTCAGGAGTGTTGGTGGTGCCCATATGTATGTATACTGCAGGACTTTCCAAATATGTTAGCAAGGTCAATAGGATCCCGTTCCGTTGAACCTCGCATTGTCCCTTATGAGTTTCATCGCATACATTGGGACGACAATTTTGTATAACTTGGAATTCTCTCAAAGTTTTTCGATGGTTCTCAACTTTCACTGTAACTGCAGTGGTTCTTTTAGCGTGGTAAAAAGGGAACTATGAGCGAAATATCGTTACTAAACAATCTTGTCTTCAGGAAACAAAATACAAGGAGCATATACCACGCAAGTACTTGTATAAAGAACGGTTGAGACGTGCTGTAACTTTCGCACAAGCTTAGATGGACGAGTAGAGGCGTATTTAGAATAAAGTCTGCATAGGTTGCAGTGGTGTTTTTGAGGAGGAGGGAGCTTAGGCTTGCCCCCCAAAGGATACTGAATAAGTCTCGATTAAAATCCGCGTGTGCTGCCGTAAGGAAACAAAGGCTCCTATGTTCTCGGAATCCTGTGTCAGAGACGGACGACAACAAGGTTTCTGCAATACTGACAGTCTAAATGCGGTTTGTATACGCTTCGGTGATGCGAGAAACACCGAAAGGCGGGGAAAGCGCACTGCCTTCTACAGGGCGTCTAGGTATCCTAGCGTGATCGCTACTGACAGGGGCTAGTAAATTTCAGCAGGGAAGGGCTAAGTTTTTCTGCGCGAGCTCGTGGGTATAATTGTGCATTTAAAGTATCTCTAATTATATTTGTGTTGTTTATTATGCTTCCCTAATACCACCTGAAGTAGCCGTTTGAGCGTAAATCAGGATTCTTCATGGCGCAATGGTGCGGCTGTGATGCAGGACGTAATGCATGCACGGCACATTGTGCAGGTGCTACATTAAGCCCCAATGTCGACGTGTGTACTGTAAGTTGCATATCCGCAATAAAATAACGGAAGCCGTAAGAATAGCGTTTTTTCTAAACGAAGCTGCCTTGCTCACATGGATGGCGGTGTCGTAACATGAACGCACTAGTGGAAAGCCAACTTAACAAGACAGGTTTCACGAAACGACGACGATGGTGGTGATGGTGAAACAATAAAAACATGATAGGTGTGATCTAAATGAACCCTTGGTCACTCGCCTTAGAGAGCCGACGTAAATCCAATTGCACCAATCTTCGTAATCGCCTCCTCATACTCTAATCTAATCAAACATCTAAATAAATATAATTCAAACAAATAAATTACAAACGCAGATAAATTTATACCGCGCTGACAAAACGGTGCGCTTCAACCATATCTCTCGCTAGATAAAGCCGGCTTTGGTTTTTACACTTTCTTGTTTATCCAAATTTTAAGGTCAAGTAACGAGAAGTTCGTGCATATATGGGTAGCCTTGTTGACATCGTGAAGCTGAGATATGGTGCTCTGCCGCCCTTACTCACTGTCGGTGTAGCTAACAAAAAAGTGCGAAATGTCATAAAAAAATTTACCGCCTTGCGATGACTTCCATCCTTAGGCACCGTTAAAGGGGAGCTACGGGGCCCGAGCTTCTTCCGGTGTTTTCCGGGGTGTGGGAGCCCCCCTCGGCCCTCCTAGTCGGAGCCCCAGTGATGCATACCTCTACCCCTACCCTAATCCTTAAAGTGTCATTGCCAGTTGAGTTGTCTTTTGAGTTGCCTCTACCTTTTCACTTAAAATTTTATTGGAGCTTAAAGCTGGCTGCATCATTGTTGGCGCAGGCATGCATGACCTAGTTTCATACTTTGCATATATACCTTCGAATCATTAGTTTAGGAGGACAAGCGCTCTAGAATCACTAGTGGCGGTTCCATCATGGGTATTTTTTTTGCGTGACCAGCGGCATGAGCGGCAGGGTAGCTGATTTCACTGTCGGATAAATCAAGTGTAATTAACACTGTCGAACATGGGGAAAAACCAGCCGACATCGCCGGAAGTACAGGCCTGTCTAAGCAGATGGTCCGCTCTACCGTCAAGAACAAGGCCACTGCCGATAACGTGGCTCCGGTGAGATTGAAAACAGCGCTATCGAATATGCAAAGTGGTGCACCCGGAGGCGAATCTGCCCTCGGCAGTTTTCTTTTTAAGTAATAAATAACTCGGGTTCACTGGAGTTTGGTCTTTATTATAATTGCCACGCATGCATCGTTTCCGTTCAGTTCGGTGAAAAAGGTAAGAAATGCCTCAAGTAGGGGGGTTGGTTCCCATCCGTTGTGTGCAATTTGCCGGTAGCCGTGCGCAGTCCAACTGTTCTAACTTTCGATTTCACAGCTGTCTGTCATCAGAATAATTCATAACAGCCGTTTCAATGACCAGAATAAAATCGGTAAGAAATGTGGGAGCTGCCTTGGGGGAACGTCAGGCAGCGATCCGCGTTTGACGAACCGTGTCGGGAAAACCTCCCTCGTCGTGAAGGGATTTAAAAGAGCCTAGCTAATTCTGATGACCACGGCTTATGTTTTATAGCTGGTTAATAATTGCGCCTAGTTATATTCTTGGTTGATTTGCTCAGCTTATGCGTCTTTACACGCTTGACCGCATGCACTAGGCCTTTTCCAAGTGCCGGTGCTAAGCTTCGGAAACGGTGTTCACGCGATTCTTTGCCCGCACGCGAACACTGTGCAGAGGTGCTGCAAGCGTGTAGAAAGAATATATATGCAATAAAGGTCAAAGTACCCACTTTATGGCTCGTACCCGCCTTCGGATACTACATACTTCGCCTACAGCGGACGTTTTTTTTCGGGATTAAGAGGGTCCGTTGTAACGGGCGTAGACTGTAACGAGGTTTGAGTGCATTTCGTTTCATACAATGAAACTCGCGGCACAGTATAACCCTTGGAATATGTTTTATATATGTTACCAAAGCATCTCCCACCCTTAAATTTTGTTACTGAGCCCCAGAGGGTCCCTCTTTCAGGTAAAGTGAGACCCCGTCCCGCCCGTTGTAGGGGTCCCCATCTGCGCAGAGGGGAGGAGACGTGTGGCCACCCCTGGGAGCCTTAGAGCTTGATGGCAACGAGGAGCATGATGTCCTCTTCGGCTTCCATGAGCCGTGCTGCAGCTCGGAGTGCAGGGACCGGTTGTAGCGGCTCACCACCTGCTCATTGGAACGGCAGCGCATGAAGTGCGTCAATGCACCACAGATTGCAAAGTGCAACACTGAGCCACTGGGAAACTCCCACGCCACTGGCCCTTTCCCGAAACAAAAGCGCTTGGCACAGGCTTCTCAGCTACCCTTGCACTTTCAGACATCCCACATTACTCACATGTACTTTTTATTTCATTCTTTCTAGCCTCCTATCACTATGAACACCATATACCCATCGAATGTGTTTACATATACACACAGGAATAAATTATACTTTTCATAGAGAAGGATATAGCCTACGAATCATCATTTGTAATGTTAGGGGTAGCCTATTCTGAGGAAAAGAATAAGGTGATGTATGTTTCATGCTTCAAATTACTTTGCGTGCTTTTTGTATCATGAAAAAAGGCTTCAGTGTTTAGTCACCACTCCGGCAGAGTTTTTTTATCGGTGGCTTGTCAACTGAACGTCAGTTTTCTGTGTCTCAGTGTTTGCTACTATTTCGAGTAAGCAATTTTGACGGCTCATGGAAAAAAATATTTTAATCATTTGCATTTCTTTGGGATGAAGACAAGCTACTTGCCAGCAGATGTCATAAATGTATGTATAATTCATTCTTGTACGCGAAGTGAGGCCGAGCCCCATTCTTTGAAAATCTGATATTCAGATCGTAGGGCTTAATGCGCCTCATTTTACGCTCGGGCTTGAGGCTGGCCATAGGTCATTTTCCCAGCCCCCACAAGAAAAATTAAAACTTTCCCCCTACACTATGTAAGTGAGTAAAGGGCCCAATCGCCAGCACCGACGTCCGGAAGCGTGCACGAAGCCTTCTTGAATTGAGCATCCAAAACTACAAAAAAAATCACCTGGATGTTTGTCGAAAACATGGTCTGTGTGTTGAAGGGAGCAGACACATGAGATGACGTAAGAGCAGCTGCGAAACGCTGTCATAATTGAGCTGAGTAGTATCGCCATGAAAATTATGGCGGGTTATGCGCTTGCTATCGAGGCGATGTGGAAATGCTATTGGCAAGTGGTCAGCTACGGGAATGTCGCACGGCCCTAAATGAGAACTAACAGGTTTGATGTTGCGTGGGACATGATCGAAGCATGTGCAGGTGTCCTAAGTGATGTGAGTGGGATATGAAATGAGATTTTGGAAGCCATAAGGTTTTTATTAGGAATTCAACAAGTTTTGAGAGTCATCACACTATCGCCTACAACTACAATTTTTTTATGGTTATCATTTAGGTTAGAGAGACCACTTTCATGTTCCTTCAAAAACAGCTTGCGATGTGACTTCTGAGGTCTATATACAGGTCCGTAAACGGCATTATCAATTTCTCCAAATATTCAACACTAGTAGCAGCAGGTAAGCATGAACATTTTGTACATGCCGACAGGCTTCCTCTTATATAATCCGACTCCCGCTCCCCTATTATTTGCTTCTCGAGGGTGGTATCTAAACGAAAAAATTTGGAATATTGTAGTTTTGGTCAAGCTTCAACCAGGTGGGACCAGAGCATCGCTGTTTTTTGCAATGCTAAATACTGCAGTGCATTATGGAGCTTGTGCCTTTCTTTTTTTTTGAAGTTATGAACTACAAGGAGTCAGCATAGCAAAAGGGGCCTATGCTATCTGCACAAAATTGGCTTCGCTGCGGATGCAGATAATTCCCAAGTTGTTGGTACAGTTGGGACAACTGTGACGTTTTTTAAGGCAATGGCTTTTCCCAGCAGGGCTATTACATGCAGGACAGAGAAGCTCGTTGAGATACACAGGCGTCGATCCAGCAATTCCAACGTCAGATGTATTCAGTCGCATTTTTGCAGCACCAAGTAGCTTATCGCAGGCTGCGCAGGACATGAAGTTTATGACAATGTTCCACACATTCCTTCCATTAGTTAGTACCCAATGGCCTAGATCAATATAAGCTGGTGACAGTGTTACTCCAACTTTTGTGGAAAGCGCGGTAAAAATGTGGGTCACTGTCTTTTCGGTTGATTTAAGAATGCCCTTATTTTCTAGGTTAGCCCTCCGGCTGTACTGTTGAGGCTCAGCCAGGTCGTCCTTGGTTTCACTAATTTGTTTATTTGTTTTTACCCGTCTGGCATTTTCTCTTTTCAGGCTACGTAGCTCTTTCTGCGTGTCGTCCTAGGTTTTCTTAACAAGGCCAGAGCCCCTGCTCTTCATGTCATCTGATTTTTGAGAACTGCCAAGTTTCTCATGAATATGGGAATCCATTGCTTCAATCTTAGTATTGAGCTTCACGACCAGGCATGCTAGCCCTTTTACTAAACTTAAAACCGTGTCAAAACGTTTTTCCCCTGTTCCCATTTTCGCATCAGGCTGCTCCTCCACCATTTTTTCAGGGCGACTCTGGCACAACCAGAAAATGTATTGATTTCACACAGTAAAATTGCTACACACCTGTAAGTGACAGGAGGGATGAGTGCGGTGTAGATCCGTCCGTGCCTGGCTTGCAGACACAGCTTGTTTATATGCTGTGGATCTTCAACCTGGAGTTCGCGCAGAAGAGGCAGGGCATCCCTTCATTCTTCACCTCCGAGATAGCCGAGGCGGCTTCAGTATGTAGATAGCTGTCCTCTCTGGCACGTGTAGTGATGCCGTGCAGCCAAATACAGCCTCCGTAACCTGTAAGTGACGGGAGGGACGAGCGCGCTGTCGATCCGTGCGTGCATGTGTAGCCTCGAGTTCTGATGCCCGGCTTCCAGACATGCTGTGGACCTTCATCCTGGAGTCGGCGCAGAAGAGGCAGAGCATCCTTTCGCTGATCATTGCTCTGGCAATCGCCCAAACTGCCACCGATCATACTCACGAACTCCCAGGCTGCCAGTTAGAGCTTCCTTTTGGGTAAAGTGGTCCATACAACCTTCCAGCTACTGAGCCATCACCACCCAACTCGAGCACTGGCTTTGTTTGGATTCTAGCTCATCCCTTACTGGTGGCCAGCAATTATGCACACCAGCAGGCCCATGTCCTTATTTGCCAGGCTAACGAGGGCTATTCGGACACTCAACCTTTGGTCACCCTCCAAGACATCAATCAGACAGCATTACCGCGCCTTTAAGCAATACCTCCTCCTCCTCATTCTAACCTACTCAAGCATAAAGTAAATTTCTGTAGAATTTACACAAACACAATTCCTCACCCGAGCTGGCTGCACCATCTTTATCCAACTAAATACCCCTTAAAATGTAAAATTGGTTCACAACCAGGCACACTAACCCACATCATCGTCATCAGATGGGCTCACAAACCAACCCTTCCACCTCTTTCCTTCTCCCCTTCCCGAGCTGTGGGTGAAAAGAACAACCCGCATTGACCTGGATGCCCAGCAACTACTCGTCTCCAGGGCAGATACCGCCAAAGGAATCCCTTGGGCTCCTGGACCGAGGAACCACATCCATTTCTCTCCACAATCAAGTCCTTTACATACCTCACGCATACCCACTGAACTTCAGTCCTAGTACAATGCTGCAAGAACTCCCAGCATGACAAAGTCAAAAAGAATGGTGCCACCAAGATGAGCAGCGACAGCGAAATTGAGCCAGGCAAGAGCTGCGTTATGGCGCATATGAAGTGACATGGTTGCATGTGCTTTTTTTTATGAACGTTTATTTTGCCACAGGGCATATATATGGGATTATGAGGTGATGGTGATTAGATGAAAATGAAAAAGTTCGCTTCGCGGATGAAGTCAAAGAGTGAACGATGATGGCGCCCATGTATCCATGCGGCGTATGCAGAGGCGTCGTCTACGCGGAGGCCCGTCGTCGCAAGGTGCCGCAGTCTCGTCGGAGCGCGTGGCATTTCGTGGTGACTATGTCATGCTGCAGAATGTAGCCTGTGGGTGTTATATCTACTTGTACTAATTCGAATGCATTTATGTTCTGTGTTTTCAACCGAGCGCATGGCATTTCGTGGTCACTATGCCATGCTGCAGAATGTAGCCTGTGGCTGTTATATCTACTTCTACAAATTCGAACGCATTTATGTTCTGTGTTTTCAGCAGTGGTTACAATGTAGCCAGTCATACAGTCACCACTTTTACCAGTATGACCAGTACCACACAACCATCGAGTAAAATAGAAAATATGAACCACTAAACCTTTCACAATTTTTAAATTCCACAGTTCTGCAACTGCTACCATTTCAATTAGCTGCAGCTAATAATGACCGCCTGGTCGATAATACCTAATATACTTTCGTTGCTTTGAAACACAAAACTACCCCATTCTATAGGTGCAATGCCATATTAAACTTCGAAATATTCATGCACAAAATTTCAACTGTTGGCACCTTCACTATGACCTTGCAGACAGCCAAAGTGCGAACTGCAGACCGTAGGCCCGCGTGTATGTCTCCGGAACCACTGGCAACACTGCTGACAGTCTCCTAGAAGTTAAACGAATTACATATAGCATTACGTTAACACAAACACACCAGGCAAGCAGGCTGTTCAAGCATTCTATAGATGTTCTGGTGAACACCTACGTGTTAGGCAAAAGGTAGGATTCACCCCAAACAACGGAGCAAATTTAATACCTAGCGGGCAGCATTGGTTGCAACTTTTGCATTGGTTGGCTTGGATACCTGCATAAAAGATAGTGCACTTAGCTGATACAAGTTAATGCATCACAGCAGAAAACATTCCCAGCCTGAACTTAAGCAGCCAGCCTGCTTTGCAAAGACAATCTTTCTGGTTCAAGGGTAGTCCTGCAGTCATGTTACCAACTGGTTCAACTTTCACACCGACATTTCAAAACATTATTAAACGGTTCAACTTAAATATCATACATTGGTTCTCCAGAGTAAAGCCCACGTGAAGTGTTTGACCAGCCAAAAAAGTAAAATTCTCTTTATCTAAAACAGACAAAACTACACAACACTCGAAATCGTTCTCCAGATCCGTAGTAACCAGCATCCTGTCCCACACTTCTGAAAGGCAAAAAAACATTGCAGGGAAAAGCAATCTGGTAATCTCACAAACCAAGTTTTCATGAAAAGAAATCACATGTGCTCGGACCAATAGTTTTATTTGAGGGGCCAAGACAAAATACTAGTTTGGTTCATAAAAAGACTTTTTCTTGGTAACAATGATACAAATTGGGCCATAACCCTCAAAAAAGTAACAGAAACCTTCATGAAAAGAAATTAAGCTGTGGAGTCATCTTGATGACGTCAGAGAATCTTATTCGTGTGGATGTGCCCGCCATACAGAGCCACCGCCAACAAACATGGCTGGGCAGTGGCATGGGGAGTCTAGTTCGGTTTATTCATATGATCAGAGTTATATGGGAGAAAAACCGGAGACCACAGAAACCCGCACTGGATACCGTCCCGGGCTCAGTACGTACGTCATGAAGGGCCTCGACTGTACCGACACTGCACTCAATTTTAGGAACTGCGATCTGAAGATCATTGTAAAAAATGAGAGCAATGCAATATGCAATGTTTTAAAGGACAATAAAGACAACCAGCAAATTTGTTTTAAACAAAAGTCTGCTAAGAAAGCGCTAATCGAACAATGCATTTCAATTCTTTCTTCCCCTACCAGCGATTCAATGACGCAAACGGTCGGGGGCTGTATGCGTCAAAATAAACCGGAAGCATGCGAGGCAGTGGTGATGTGCAGCAGTACTCGGGCAACCGAATTCAAGACTATCACGTACTAAGCCGTTTCGTCCATTCAGGCCAAATCAGTCATGCTTTCCCGAAATTTTAAGCCCTTTTCTGTTCATGACAACTATGAAAAATGTTTCTCCATTAAACGTGCGTTCGCTTTCGACTCTCTGTTGAAGATGACCATATAAGCTGCATGACAGTTTGAACCATCCACTCATGTGCACAAGCTCCATCACCCACCAGCCAATGTACAATGAGTAGGAATTTCCTACGGCCAAAAGAAAGAAAACGTAAGAATAGCGTATTCGCGTTCTCAGTGAGCTAATCTATAAATCTAGAGCAACTCGTAATTTGCCTTCAGTTTTTTTAACAACCCTCGATCGTTATTCGACCATGTGCTGTTTTGTGTGCCATGAGGGTGCTATTTACCAATCAGGCAAACACTTGTCGGTCCAACATACCTTGGAGGCCCAATTCGATGTAGCAGAGGTTATGTTTGAGTTGGTGCAATAATGCAGTGGTAGCCTGGGGGCTGGCTGCACACGTGATAGGGACACTCTGAAAAGTATGAACAATATAGAGCAACTGAATGAGTAGCACTTGCATTTACACCTTTGGAAGGGCACATACCTATTGAAGCTCGTGCTTGCCACATAAGATTCAGGCACTGGTGTAGTAGGGGTTCTGTAACATGAAAAAAGTTTGAAGTTGGGTTTTATGCACCGCAAGTACAACTGGGCTATCAGGTGCACAGCAGTTGAGCTCTACAGATTAAGTTTCCACAACTTAAACTGGGGGTTCTGGATGTAAGATAGGAGTGACAACTGCATTGCACAGAGTGGTCACCTGTAGATATAGCTCTCTAAGGGAGAAGACGACCAGATACAGAAGCTCGCTGTTTCGGAATGTCTTCATACTACATATGGACACAGTCTTCATGAAAACACTACAAGTTCATACTTGACTATATGAAATACAAATTTTACTAGAACTTCAAACAAAGCAACGAATGACTGGTGCTGTAAATTTAGACAAAAATTTCCTATTTCACCACACAATGTGACAAATGGTAATAAACATTGAATCAATTAATAAATCAATCATTCAATCGATCAACACTACTACATGTTACAGTATATGATTGGTCCAGCAAAAATCAGCCATGCAAACATCTACTACTACTACTACAACACAGAAAGGTCAAATCAAATAACAAACAGGGCGTCGTATGAACATCAAGACATTGTAGCCTTGAATGCTTTCTCCAAGACGTGCTCACCCCAACAAAGCGAAAGTGACGTGCAAAAAATTCACTGCTGCAACCTATGGGCCTTACCAGCGACACCTTTCGGCACATTCAGCTACACGAAAATGTCAACAGGTCTCAAGGCCTCCCGCTTATGTCCATGAATTCCGCCCAATCACCCAGTGCAAACAAATCTTACCCTCTGTGCCACTCAATTAGTTAATAAGGTTAAAACTTGCGCCCTCATAGACACAATAATAAAGGTACACAAACATTGCCTGTACGTGCGTTTTATGCCAACTCTTTCTATAAGGAAGCAGTTGCATACTATGTCTGGAAAATTTCTCATGCTAACTTGCTTTTTAGTTATTTTTACATGTTTCGGTGTGACAGCTCTATGGATAATGTGTGCGGCTTAGAACAAGAACACCAGTTTGATCTCAGCCACAGCAGCTGGCTGTTTTTTTGATGGAGGCAAAGAAAAACGATAACCTCTGCGTGTAAGGATTTCAGCACATGTTAGACATTCACGGTTAGTACAAAGTATTCCACAGCCCCCCAATATAGTTTGCCTCATAGCCTAATGCAGGTTCAGAGCGAAAAACCACAAAATTTAAATTTTGAAAATTTTTACAAGCTAACAAATTACAAGCAGTGCAGTAACCATCTTTCTACATTACCCACTTTAAAGGTATGACAGCAAGAAGTTCTACAAATGCCAGTTCAGAAAAGGTGAATGAACATGTAAAGTAACTTGAAAAGACGTGAAAAAATATTTCAGTTTACTGACCACACTAATTTCCCCACAAGAAGTTAGGGAGGAATGAAGCAATCAAATATTTATTTCAGACAGTTCATTAGGAAAGCTTTTGCGAAGCAATCAAATATTTATTTCAGACAGTTCATTAGGAAAGCTTTAGCATCAGTGCTTCAATCCCCGCCTGACTGCAACCCTGCAGTAGGCGCCACTGGCTTGTTCTGCAGCAGAGCCATTCTCCATGGTGTCTCTTTCGTTCACATTTGGTTATAATATTTGCACGTTGTGGTGGTTATTCATGTTTTGAGAACACACTGCCTTAAGTTTTAAAAGGGCCTGAAGACAGAGTACATGTCTGGTTCTTTAAAATGACTTATTTGTCCCAATAAAAAGTACGCAGTGTGTAGAGTTACCTCTGACGTAACCCAAAATCGATAACTAAAGTTACGTCCGATGGAACCGTGAGCTCCCTGCTGAGCGCAATAATATCCCTAGTGCACTTTCCTTTCCTCTCTTCCAACAAATCCCTTCTCTATCTCTCTCTCTCTCTGACAGAACCCAGAATTGAAAGCTAAAAGTACGTCCGGCGGAACTTTAAGCCAGTGTCTTGAGCTACGCCCGGCTTAACCTGTAAATGATAGAATTAAGTTACGTCCGGACGTAAGTGAAAATTAAAGAAAGGTACGGCGGACACTCGCCGACCTCGAAAATCTCACGGTGCGTCGGAATAAAGTCCCTTCTCTGAGGAAAGGACTATACGTTGCACGTACCCGATGCCCAGAGGCTAAAGAAAGGTACGGCAGACTTAGCCGGTGGTTGACTGTACAGGCCCGTCGGATGCACCCACCGGTGTATCCTGAGGTTGTGCTATGTGAGTTCCCTCTAGGAAATGCAAATCCGGTGCCACAGAACAAGAGCCTCCGATGTGACCTCATGCGATTTACATCGGACGAGATTGCCGCTTGGATATCGGTCGCTCGACGTGTTCGTCTTGTTAAGACTCTATTCAAGATGCGAAGCAGAATCCTGCCTTCATGGCGACAAGGTACCGCCTCGCGCTCGTGAACAGAAGTCTTAGGTTCGAATTCCCGAGCCCCAGAAGTTTCTTTCCTGTTCTTTTTTTTTCGAGACAATGACCACTGCTATGCATTTCTGCATCATGTTTCGAAGATGGATGGCAGTGGTACGTATTGCGCTGCTTTCATTACACGAAGCACTGCAACGATCACTCGATTTTTGGAAGCTGATGTGGAGCGGTACCATTTAGGCTTCCGGATCCACACAGCGGAGATTAAAGTACGGAAACTTAATTAGGACACGCTCTCTATAAAGGCATTATGAAAGAGGAACGAAAGTAAATTTGTAACAGTGCCCACAGAATAAATGTTTCACAGTTGTGGGTTGTCGATGAAACACTGCTTTGGCTGGTCAATGAAGGACAGACTAGATTAAAGCTACACAGACAGATCACAAGCTACAGATGGGTCCTCTTTTTTTCACGCCGTGTGTGGGGGAAAACTTGCAAGTGGCGGCTGGGCCCTAGGAAGATTCATCTTATAAAAATGACAGAAAAATGCATAGCAATGGTCATTACATGTCTCAAAAAACAAAAAAAGAAAGGAAACCAGAAGATTTCGACCCTAGGACTTGTGTTCATGAGCGTGAGGCGGTTCCTCGCCGCCAGGAAGCCAAGCGGGATCGCATCAACAGACGCCCAACGAGACGAACAATTAGGCGACGGAGGCAACCACATAGCACAATCTCACGATACACCAGCGGGTGCGTCGGACGAGCCTGCACTGTCAGTCCGCCGCACCATACCTAGGCTTCGCGTATGACCGACGTAGGGTCCCTTCAATGGAGGAGAGACTTCATATTGTCACGAATAAAGGTAGAAAAACAGTATTTACTCGACTTAAAAGACCTACAGACGGCACCGAAGCTGACGCACAAGCAGAGCTGCCGTGGTAGCACCCAAGCCTCTTCTTCTTCTCAGACCCAATGTTCCGAAAGGCACATACCCAAACAGGGAGATTGTCCCAGGCATGCGGCATTACCCCCTCCCCTGAGAAAGCATCGTCCCGATGCAACGTCCCGATTTATGGTCCTAAAAGTCGTACGGCAAACACAGCAGTTCAAGATTCAGTCGAGCGGGTGTAGTACGGCTTCATTCGTGCTACGTGGACGACATCCGACGGTGACGTGGTGCGACGAGAACGTACCGTGCCCTCAGGAAGAACTTCGTAGTTCACGTCGCTTGTCTGGCGCAGAACCTTGTAGGGTCCAAAGTAGCGACGCATCAATTTTTCGGAATAACCCTTCCGGCGAACAGGGCTCCACACCCAGACGAGGTCTCCTGGTCGATATGTAACCTCCCTGTGACGCGCATTATACCTCCGGGCATCGTTTACTTGCTGGCATCGAATGCGCTGGCGAGCCAGCTGGCGTGTGGCCTCTGCACGCTGTGCGATTTCTTCGGCGTCTGCGGTGACGACAGAGCACTCGTCAGGTAAAAGCATGGAGTCCAACATTGTCAGGACGTCTCGACCATGCACTAAGCGAAACGGGGTAAACCGTGTTGTTTCCTGCGCCGCCGTATTGTAGGCGAAGGTCACGTATGGTAGTATGGCATCCCAATTCCGGTGGTCGACGTCAACGTACATAGAGAGCATATCGGCAATGGTCTTATTTAGCCTCTCCGTTAGTCCGTTCGCCTGCGGGTGGTAGGCGGTTGTCCTCCGGTGGCTTGTGCAGCTGAGATGTAACACTTCTTTAAGAAGTTGTGCTGTGAACGCAGCTCCCCTGTCCGTGATGACAACTGTCGGGGCACCATGACGAAGGACGATGTTCTCGATAAAGAACTTGGCAACTTCTGTGGCCGTGCTTCGGGTAAGGGCCTTTGTTTCACAGTAACGCGTTAAGTAGTCCGTAGCGACGACGATCCATCTGTTGCCGGAGGATGACAAAGGAAAAGGCCCCAGAAGATCCATACCGATCTGCTGAAACGGTAATTTCGGAGGGTCAACCGGTTGGAGTAGACCGGCGGGCTTTTCGGGCGGAGTTTTCCGCCTCTGGCAGTCTCGGCAAGTTTGTACGTACTGCTTGACATCAACCGCAAGCTTCGGCCAGTAATACCGTAGACGTATGCGGGCTAAGGTACGGGCGAAGCCGAGATGCCCGGAAGACGGTTCATCGTGACAGGCCTGCAGAATTTCTGCACGTAGTTTTCTTGGTGGAACGAGCAAGTATGTTGTTTCCGTGGCATCGAAATTCTTTTTATACAGGATGTTGTTACGCAGACAAAATGACGTACGGCCGCGTGCGAAAGATCTGGGTAGCTGAGAGGTACATCCTTCGAGGTAATGGATGACTGGACGAAGTTCCGGGTCATTTCGTTGGTCTTGAGCAAGGTCAGAAGGAGTGACGGCTCCAAGAAAGCCGCCATCATCGTCTTCCTCGGTAGAGATTTTATCGATTGGAGCGCGGGAGAGGCAGTCTGCGTCGCTGTGTTTACGGCCGGACTTGTAGACGACACTGACATCGAACTCCTGTAGCCGGAGACTCCAACGAGCGAGACGTCCAGACGGGTCTTTCAGGTTGGCCAACCAGCACAGAGAGTGATGGTCAGTAGCCACCTTGAAATGTCGTCCATAGAGATATGGCCGAAATTTGGTGACGGCCCACACGACAGCCAAGCATTCCTTCTCAGTTGTAGAGTAGTTGGCTTCGGCGCGTGACAGAGTACGGCTCGCATAAGCGATAACCCGCTCTACACCATCTTGCCACTGTACAAGCACTGCACCTAACCCGATGTTGCTTGCGTCAGTATGCAGTTCAGTGTCAGCGTCCTCGTCAAAGTGGCCGAGCACAGGTGGAGTCTGCAACCGACTTTTCAGTTCGTCGAACGCTGCACACTCTTTTGGGCCCCAACTGAACTGCACATCATTCTTTGTTAGGCGAGTTAACGGCTCCGCTATATCGGAAAAGTTCTCCACAAAGCGACGATAGTACGCGCAGAGGCCGAGAAAACGGCGTACGGCGTTTTTGTCGCTTGGTGTTGGAAAAGCGGCGACAGCAGAAGTCTTGTCGGGGTCAGGGCGGACGCCTTGGAAGCTGACGAGGTGGCCCAAAAACTTCAGCTTTTCGTACCCAAAATGGCACTTCTCTGGTTTTAACGACAGTTGGGCGGATCGGATGGCCTCAAGAACTGCTCTCAGACGCACTAGGTGCTCTTCGAACGTTCGAGAAAACACTACCACGTCGTCCAAGTATACAAGGCACGTCTGCCACTTTAGTCCAGATAGAACAGTGTCCATCATCCGCTGGAAAGTGGCGGGGGCGGAGCACAAACCAAACGGCAGGACCTTAAATTCGTAGAGGCCGTCCGGAGTAACGAAAGCTGTTTTTTCGCGGTCTCGTTCATCTACTTCAATTTGCCAATAACCACTGCGCAAATCAATAGAGGAGAAAAATCTAGCATGGCGCAACCGATCCAACGAGTCATCAATACGCGGCAAAGGATAGACGTCTTTCTTCGTAACTTTGTTGAGCTTCCGGTAGTCTACGCAAAAACGAAGAGTACCGTCTTTCTTCTCAACAAGGACGACCGGGGATGCCCAAGGACTTGTCGATGGCTGGATGACGTCGTCTTGGAGCATTTCTTTCACTTGGCGACGAATAGCCTCGCGTTCTTTCGTTGAAACTCGGTAAGGGTGTTGGCGAATGGGTCGCTCGTGTTCGTCGGTGATGATGCGATGCTTGGCGATGGTTGTTTGTCGAACTTTAGACGTTACAGCAAAGCAGTCGCCAAACGAGTTGAGAACATCGCGAAGCTGTTGCTGTTGGGACATCGGCAGGTCAGGGTTTATGTCAATTTTGGCGACCTTCTCCGATTCGTTCTGCGTGGACAAGACTCCTAGAACAAGATTCCTTTCTTCGTCGCTTACTGCGTCCAGGTATGCAACTGCTGTTCTGTGCGATAAATGCTGGTGTTCCGGACTGAAGTTCGTAAGCAGTATTTCTGTTCGTTGGTTGCTGATGTCGACGAGGCCACGGGCTGCGCAGACCTGTCGGTCGAGCAGCAGGGAAACGTTTTGTTCGGCGATACCGCAACTGACAGGTGATTGCTCGCACTCAACAGTAACAAACATACTGCTTCGGGGAGGTAAAGTAACAATCTCGTCGCAAATTCGGAGCGCAGGCCTGGAGAGCTCCCTCTCGTCGTCGACTGACAGAGGGTTCGAAAACGTAACCAAAAGATCCCGCAAGTCGATCACTGCCCCGTATTCGCGGAGAAAGTCCAAACCGAGTATAAGTTGTTTCGAGCACTCCCGCAGCACGGCAAAACAGCCGGGGAAAGTTGAATCTTGAATTTGAATTCGGGCGGTGCACACACCAGTCGGCACAACAAGGTGGCCGCCAGCTGTGCGGATTGGCGGTCCACACCATGGCGTCGTTACTTTACGCAGCTTGGACGCGAGTGACCAGCTAATAACAGAATAGTCAGCGCCGGTATCGACGAGAGCTGTTGCCGAGTGGTTGTCGACGAGGACCGGGATGTCGGCAGAAAGAAGTTCGTTCGCTTCAAAAGTTCGATTTCGGTGGTCGTCATGCGGATGTCGTTGCGTCGGTGGAGGTTCTTGAGCTTTATGCGCAGCGGCCTCACCCCCGGAGGTCGCTGGGTTTAGTTTCCCCGGTGTGGGCTCGGAGACCGGTTCCCGCCAGATCGAGGAGAGCCGGGACGGATCGGTGATGAGTACCTGCGAGGGGTAGGCGTTCGGGACTGATGAGTAGCGGGCGAAGTTGACGTCAGCTCGTGGGCGGAAAGGTACTCCTCGATTTCTCGGGGTCGTTCCCCGTAGCGCGGTCGAGGTGCGTTCGGCGAGAACCCGCGAAGTCCCAGGCGGCGGTAAGGGCAGTGACGGAACACGTGGCCTTCTTCACCACAATGGTAGCACAGGGGCCGATTGTCTGATGTGCGCCACACGGTCGCTTTCCGTTCGAGACGTCTTGGTTCATACCGTGTGGCCGGGTTCAACGTGCGTCCGAACGGCTGTGTCACAGTTGGTAACACCTGGGGCGGTGCCGAGGTCGGCGTGCGCACCACGTCCGTGTAAGTGCGATGTTCCACTGTTGGAGCCAGCATAGGATACACATCCGTGTACGTTCGAACAGGGCTTGCAACATCGGCCGGTGCCGCGGGTCCCATTGCTCGCCGAACTTCGTCTCGGACGACGTCGGTAAAGGCAGCGAAAGTTGGTCGGCAGTCACCCTGTTGAAGAAGCCGCAGTTCCTCACGCACGACGCTCCTCACGAGCTCCCGGAGAGCGTGTTCATCGTTGACCGCTGAAGCGCAGGCGGCCACACTGGCTTGACGCCCGTACTGCATGTTGCGCTGCTGCAGGGCCCGCTCCATTGAGGTCGCTTCCCGAACGAAGTCAGCAACCGTTGTTGGCGGGCTGCGTACAAGGCCAGCGAATAGCTGTTCCTTCACACCCCGCATCAGGTGGCGAACCTTCTTTGCTTCACTCATACCAGGGTCAGCTCGCCGAAACAAGCGCGTCATGTCCTCGACGAACATAGAGACGCTCTCGTTTGGTTTTTGCGCCCTGGACTGTAGAGCAATCTCGGCCTTTTCCTTCCGCTCACTATTTCTGAAGTCTTCGAGCAATTGCCGCCGAAACTCCAACCAGCTTGTAAATGTAGGCGCGTGGTTTTCGTACCACGTCTGTGCCGACTCCCCTGAGGGAGCAGTAAACGCTTCTCAGCTTACGTGCGTCGTCCCACTCGTTGAACGCAGCGACCCGATCGAAATGATCGAGCCAGTCCTCGACGTCTTCGAAGATGTCGCCGTGGAACGGCCGCGGTGTGTGCGGCAAGTGCACCACCAGCGGCGAGAAGGCTCCGCTGCCCTCATTGGTTTGGCAAGCCGTAGTGGTTGTCATTACGCGTGGAGGCTTCACCAGCAGGCCAAATTCTGGTGGTAGACCTCGAATGCGGCGACTTGACTTGTGCACTGGTGTTGTCTCCAGATGACACTCGCGTGGGTCGGTAAACTCGCCTGGCTCGAAGTGCATGGGATTACCCCGCACCTCCACCACAAATGTCACGAATAAAGGTAGAAAAACAGTATTTACTCGACTTAAAAGACCTACAGACGGCACCGAAGCTGACGCACAAGCAGAGCTGCCGTGGTAGCACCCAAGCCTCTTCTTCTTCTCAGACCCAATGTTCCGAAAGGCACATACCCAAACAGGGAGATTGTCCCAGGCATGCGGCAATATTGCTGCACCTTAAGGTTTTCAGGGTCGCCGTATGCCCGACGCATCTTTAACCACTGGGGTCGAGATATGTACGGCGTACCTGTTATTTTCATTTCCGTCGGCCACTACTGCTATATCATATACAGGTAAAGCCGGACGTAACTCTAGACACTGGCTTAAAGTTCCGTCGGACCTAACTTTAGTTTTTAATTCTGGGTTCCATCGGACGTAACTCTAGACACTGGCTAAAAGTTCCGTCCGATGTAACTTTAGTTTACAATTCTGGGTTCCGTCGGACGTAACTCTGGAAGTTTCATCGGACCTAACTTTGGTTTTGATTTTTGGTTACGTCGGATGTAACCCTACACACTGCGTAAAAATTATAATAATTTAATCGAAAATGTTAAACAAATAACCGAGATATCAAGAAAATATGCAATGCAATGGCGACTCCTTAGTCACTTTCCCGCGACACTCTATGACATCAAAGAACCTTGATTGTGTGGTCTGGAGTCACCGACCATTGCCACCGCCAAGTACCATAACTGGGAGATTAAAGTGTGGCCTCCAGTTCGGTTTGATCGTATCACTCAAATGCTAACACACAGTTAATGCACTGATAACTGTGGTTAAAGCGCTGGCTTTTACAGCGTCCCTGCTGCGAATATTACGTGACTGTGGCGCGAAATATGAACGTTTTGCTGTATTGCCTAAACTTTTTTGGCTCAAAAACGTTCTTCGTGGCTGGAATGAAGTTGTGTGAGTTACTAAAGGCTTGTTACTTTTTGAGCATTTCCCCAGGGCATAATACATGAACAAGTAAGATCAGATGATACTAAGGAAGAGTTCTTAGATATACATGAAAAGGTTCGTTTCATGAACAAAGTCCAAAAAGGAATGATAGTGGGGCCCCTGTGTCCACGCAAGATAAGCGCACGAGTCATCAGACTGAACACAGTTTTATTCTGCCTTTATGGCCCCTTTTCAAACTGTCAAAATGTTGTTTCTTGTTGCAATGCCAAGACTTTGCCGTCATTGTAGGTCATTTTTATAAAGACAGGTCTAGCTTTAAGATAAAAAGTGCCGGCCGAGTGACCATGTTACAAGCTTGCTGCAAGTCATCACAACCTGTTCTGGTGCTTTTTTTTGTTCTGTTTCCAGAAAGGGGTCTTATGCAGATGTCGTGACCACTTGTAATTATAAAAAGCCTGCAAAAATACTAAATCCACGCTTCATTTACGTTTGGCCAAGTGAAATGCAGTCTGCAAGAATCAGCAGAATGTTTACTGTTATTGATCAGAACTATGGCAACAGCATTTCACAAAGCAGATGGTACTTTTGCGCCCTCACGAACCAGGCCTCATGCCAGAAATAACCAGGCCTCCTTTCGGGCCCAGGCCAGTAATACGCATTCACAGAATGTGGTATTGCCAGTACATTGTAATCAAATCGAAGTTTTCTTTTTAAACAGCAAATAATGAGCAGCCACAAGGACACAGGTGCATGCCACAAATGGGTTGAAAGGCCCACTGTACACAACTGTAGTATGTTGGGTCTCACATAGATGGTGCAATCGCGGCCATCATCAGTGTACGAGCTAGTACACTCCTGTGTGCAGTAATAAAGCTGGCTCCTGGTTGTAGCCGGTTGTGTTGCCACTTAAAGCATTCTGCGTCTTTCAGGGCTGTGGGCTCTGCCAGGGCGATCCCTCGGCGTACCCACTCGTCCACCCTCAACAAACTATACCTAAATCATTTTTTACTGTTAGAAAAATGCAGTGGTTTGGGTTATCTTGATTACACTAAGTTGAAGCTACATTACTAAAAGAAACCCCCAAACAACACGTTTTTCCTAGGAATAAGCACTATTAGCACTGTTTAAACCCAATTCTACGCAATCACTAATGCAAATAGTACTTGCCGACACAGCATTAAAGGATTATTTACCGTACTGCACGCAATGAAAATATGAAAGAGCAACAAGACAGGTAAATGTGGATGACAGCCACTGCAGCTAAAAAATCGAGGTTCCTTCATATGCACACTCTACCACCTTGCGTTTTCCCTGAATAATAAACACGTGGAAAAAGACTGCTCACTGGCGTTATGGCACACAGCACTGTAGTCAGTTTTTCCTGCTCCCTCATTTAACCTTACACCGTCCACGAGGTAGGTAGAAGCACCTACTTCCTGTGCCAATTACCCGCACGTCATGCTATCTGAAGGAAGAGACCGGTTGCTTAAGGAAGGTTAGTCTTTTTCAGCTGTGTTGTACCATAGTCTACTGGCCAAACCCAAATTGCACACCCACGATGAAGGCACAGCCTCCGCTTCATCACTCTTCACGAATCAAACAGTTGGAAAGGCTGCAAACGGGCATAATACATTATGTGTGCTTGCAACACGGCAGCCTTAAAATTTTGCACATTTAGGTGAACTTGCATTTGCTCAAATTTGATTGGGAAATAACCTCCAGTTGTGAATAAAGATGACAAATATAATACCATGAGTGATAATGGTGAAAGCTTTTAGCAGCTAAGAGGGACAGTTACGACAATTAGGAAAAGGTCAATGCTGGCAAGCCTGGAAGAATTATTGTTTCGAGCTGATCTATTTTAGAATTTGCTTAAAATATGCAAAACTAACAATCATTCGACATTTTCGCAATACTTTAATATTGCTAAGCGAGCCGTATCTGAAACCAGGATTATCTCAAGCATCTTGAACCTCTTACGACGCTTACCCTACCATCATCTGGCTGGGGCAGCATGTCGCTATGCCAACGTCGAGTCTGTTCAGAAACAGATTGTGGTCAGAACCTGCATAGATTTTAATTGAGGCAATGCGTGAATATTGATTGCTACAAAAAAATGAACAGGCGCAAGTAAAATCACAGTGCCGCTTCGAGCAGAGGCACACACGTTGCATGCAGTATGCAGAGCTTTATCAGCACAAAACACGGACACCTCAGGCGCTGTGCCTGGCTGAATACCTCATGCGTTCACCCACAATGCCATGTAATGCACTATTTTGCCGCATGATTTTGACGCTCGCTTTCATAAAAAAGTACGGTGAAAGCCCAGTCCAGCTCTTCCGACCAATGACGCAAAGCTGGAGCACAAGTCGTCGCTTAAGTAAAAACATTAATAAGTGTTACCATCCGAACAATATATTCCAGGTGCAGCTGCTTACCCAAATACTTCGCGCTTATAACTGACCATGGTATTACATATACAACACTTTCATACTTGTCGAGTTCATATTTGAGTTAACACGAGTTGAGTGGGGCTATTCAATAATGTGTATTTTTTAGTAAGAGTAATGCACACTTATTCACAACTTTGTGTGCAAGAATCTGTTTCTGTTGTTTTTCAGGGATGTACTTCACTGACGCAAACTGTTCCTTGGAAACTGGCGGTATTCTCTCATAGGCTGTACCCAGGCACTCTAGCAACTACAGTGAGGGCAATCTGGTAAAGAGACTTACACTAGAACAATCTAATGTGTAAACAAAATTGTTTGCAAGTACTCATGATTTAACTTGAACAGCCTTTTCAATTTTCACGCGACCTTGAGACGACAGTTCTCAAAGTAAAGTAGCAGTGCTTTCTGTCCAGGAGTGAAAGTGGGCTCCCGTACACATCCTGCAAAAAAAATTAAGAAACAAAAAGATAAAGGAGGTTGCACTAGATGAGGAATACCTTTTTGTGTTCAAATAAATTGAGTGCTTTTACTGCACCCATGAAGATGACTTACAGCTTTGTAAATTAGAAATGTTTGAGAGTACACATCTTGTCACAATTTTGGTTGATGGGGGCATTTCAACCATCACGAAGGAGTAATTGCTATATAGAGTGGATTTCAGATTATCTGCGCACTGCACCATAATATGCTAACGCAAGGGCTATGTGACTATTTGAGGTAGCAACGAAATATTAGCAGCCAGCACAGAGACCCCACACACTGTAAAGAAAAATTAGAAGATTGGAACCACTGATCAGGCCTAAAGAAACTCTGCAGGGCATTTCATGTGCAGCTGAAGAATGGTGCAGCAATGATCTTTGTTGGATGGATGATGAAGTTGCATTATTTGAGCTTGTTTGAACCTAAGCACATTTATAAAAACAGCGGTGCAATTTTCGTATTTTTTATTTGAAAAGGTTTTTTTGTGGCGCAAAGGGATAAAAATTAGCTTCGTAACGCGAGGAAGCCAAGTTCGATCCCAAGCAGGGGAAGCAGGTTTCTCTTCGAAGCTTGTGTTTGTGTGCGTGACGCCGTGACCCCAGACAAGCTACGAAGACAGGCCGGGACCCTAATGTTCTCTGAATTTAAAATGACAGGACAGGAGAGAGCTCACTGGCAAACTGTTTTGTGCAAAGGATAATCTCCTTCTACATACAAAGCATAACGATGAAACGGCCGATATAGCGTAACTGTGCATTAGTGCCTGTCTGATCATTTCAGTGACTGCTGTTGGTAGCTTATTACGAGAGGTTGCTTTCTTCTCAGCTTCTCTGTGGGTATTGCGATATGTCTGTTGCGGGTATTACATTATGAGTCACACTTAGCTGAGCAGAATAAAAAAACAGTACTTTTAGCACTTTGAGAATTTTGGGTTTCGAATCCAGGTCCCTCTGCTTCTCAGTAGGAAACATGACCTCCTGCCCACAAGCGTTTGCTAATAACCTGTTAAACCTGCGCATTTCTTTTTGTGTATGCAAGGCCTGTTTTAGCGCAAAGGTGGCTCAATAAACATTCATTGTGTCTGGAATATATCACTAAAAAACAGTAATGCAAAAATACCCACTGTTGCTCTTTCAAATCCATTCTGAGACACGCGTGACACAACCACACAGACAACAACAGAATGTAATGTCTTACTACGACATCTCAACCGTCATGTGCTCAGAACAATACCCATATATTTCGACGCAGCACAATGCCGTTCTCTGGATTCATTTTCTCATTGTAAAGCATCAACATCAGGTTGTTCTGAATAATATTTTACCCGTGGAGAAACATACTCCCACAGCAGAATGTAAAAAGATCTTACTGTTGGTCCTATCACCGTGGTGTAATTGCCTAAATTTGTGGTGACTGACTTGTGCCACAAGCTGTGAGAAATTGGTGCTCCAACCCTCCTTCCTCCTGGAAAATGGTGGCATCCCTGATTGGCACGAATAATGATGTTGGTTAAAATGGCATAGAAAATGAGCACTGTTGTGTCACCTGGACAGCAAAAGTGCCAGGAGTGGCGATCAGTGGCGCGTCAAGAACCTCTGAGCTGCACGAATGTGCTGTAGACGTCTACCTGCCCTGATTTCAAGATGGAAGAGAATGGGTACCATGTACACTTTCAGGGGAGTGCTTTCAACTTAAGCTTACAGTGGTGGATGGTGGACCGCTGCTTCCTTAGCTGCCCTTCTGTGCTCAGTTGTTCATGTCGGGCAGCTTTCATTGCATTATGGGTTGATGATTTTGACAGGTCCAGACTTAGAACTGCTGTTTTCTTTGATACCTTCCGCTTGGATTAGCAGCCTGAAACTTAAGTTCAGTATATTATTAGCCACGACAACACGCAAATTCAAATGCAAACCATTGCACATATCAGATCAGTACTGAAACAAAGTCTGTTAAAACAACTTGGTTTATATTGAATTGCTGTAAAGATTTTTGCACAAGAGATGTTCGTTGTTGTGTGCACGATGGCAGCATGCAGCTTACTTGTGCTGGATAAACTCATTAGGCGAACATCTTATGCCATAGCGTAACGTCTAGAGCGTTGGGTAGCTGCAGATGAGGTCAGGTTCTGTGCAACCGTCTAGTTTTAAATTCCTCCACATCCGGGACGCATGCTAAACTGCCTTTATAGTCATGGGCAATTCAAATACGAACGGCGGAACACACGGCCAAAGATACGGGTGCCGCCACCTGGCAGCGGCCGTGGAAAACGCACGGACATGCGCAGTTGAGATGTCGGGATCGAGGGTGCGTGTCCCACTTGCCTTATCGCCATGCCACAAGAGCACTGCCAGCAGTGAAAGTACTACTGTCGCTGCAGCTGAAGGGGTTGGTCGCGTTGAGAGCAATGCGGCACGTAAATCCCTGCAGCTGCGGCCAGTGCTTGCGTGGGAAACGCATGCACGCTCTCGCAAGGCATACTGTTGAGCTCATCATGCTTTTTAAGAAAACTAGCGCACATAAATGCAGACAGAAATAAATGCATGCCGCATAACTTTTGAGGCACTGCAATGTTTTGCGTTCATGGTGCAGTGGCTGGGGATTTGAACAATGAGCTGGCCACCAAGAATGCGCCTTGTTTAACGGAGTCATGGCTTAGTTATTTCCCGGGTTAGGTACTTGTAGCGAACAAAACGTATACCACCGGAATTCGTCTCCAATAATATGCATGAACTGCAAGCATTGTGTGGGTTGGGAAAATTACTGGCAGAATTCTAATAGTAACAAACATTACGAAGGTAAGCAGGTCCAACCATTCGAAGGCCAGTTGCCCTTGCACAATAATTTGGGACGGCCGATTTTTTTCGAGTTTTTGTTTTGGAAGGCACCTCAGTGCTCATAGAAATCTGTGGAGCAGACAGCACTGAGCATGGTTCGGGCGTGACCCAGGTGTCCATCGCTTTTTTTTTTTGTGCTGAAGTTACTGCACCCGTCGCAGGTTCGATTCGCGGCCGCGGCGGCCGCTTTTCTGATCGAGGCGAAAAGCAAAAACGCCCGTGTGTACGATATTTCGGCGCACGTTAAAGATCCCCAGGTGGTCAAAATGAATCCGGAGCCCTCCACTACAGCGCGCCTCATCGCCTGCGTTGCGTCGGCGCGTTAAATCCCACAATCAATCAAGTTACTGCACCCGATATGCAAAGCTATGTCGGCAATGTGACGCCGGCACATACGGGGAGCCGGCGCTCGTGTGAGCCAAGCACACAGTGGCCGCAGAAACTATCTCGCACCGCATCGCTAACAATTGTTTTCAGCGCTCATGCGGCATGGCGACAAGGCAAGCATTCCTGCGAGCGAGCAGAGGGCAAAATATCACAGTGCGACACGCAGCCAACGCAGCCTCCCTCCCGAAATCTCAACTGCGCATGTCCGTGCGTTTTCCAAGGCCGCTGCCAGGTCACGGCACAGTTATCTTCGACCGTGCGCTCCGCGGTTCTTATTTGAATGGTAGTGTCTACTATCCCGGAAACCGGGAGAATTACCGTCACAAATTTCTCACGGCAGTCACTTCTTATTAGAGAGTTATAGCGGATCGGAAAAATGGTTCCGGTACGGTAACGTCTACTGTCTGGACGCCACCACGCATGCGCAGAACCCTACCGTATACCGGAGCGACTTGGCCGCACAGTAGCGAGACGTACCGTGTCCGTCGTTCAAAGCGGGCGGCCGCTTGGAAGCGTTTGGGAGACGTACGATTGGCTCACGCCTAGTCGAATTTTGTAAATATGAGATCGTTTAAAAAAATGAGCTTGCAACAAGTGAAATCTGCGCGATTCTGACAGCTCAAGAAGCAAGCGAAAGACGGTCCCGGCCCAACTGCCGTGGCTTGTGTCGTCGAGCTACGCATGTCTCATAGCTTCTTTTAAGTGCGAATGCACTTTATAAGCGACCCTAAACCATCCACCGCCGCCGGCGGCGGCGGCGGCGTCCGCAGTGCTCCTCTATATTTAAAAAAGAAACAGCATCCGGCGCCAGGTTTCGATCCGAGGACTTTGCGGCCGCAGCGCGACGCTCTACCGACCAAGCCATGAACGCGACGCTGATACCAGAGTTAGTGACGCGCCTTATATCTTTAACGCATTCAAACTACGTCGTCAGCGGCGTGCGTTGGCGACTCAGCGGCGTTATAGCGGCTTGATAACTGCGTGGTGTACACGTGATACTACAAACCCGATGGAAGAGATGGAAGAGAAGGCGGCGAGGCGGTGGGCTGCGGGGGCCGAGCGCAAGCGCCGCAAGCGGGTCGACAACCGTGCCTTCGCACTTTCACATTCTCCCCCTCGGGGAAATGCGGGGGAATTTTTGGTTAAATAAAGGCGATACGGCTATATAACTAGTATTAACAGCAACATGGGGCACTTCTACAAATCGGCGAGTGAGGAACAGGCGGTATAAGTGCGAGGGACTCTCAAATACAACGAAAAACTAGAAATAGCCAGCCGTATGTGCCGAGAGCCCAGCTTTAGAGCTCTACCCAGCTTGACCTGCTGGCGCCATCTATTGCAATGGCATAGAAGTAAAATACCCGCTCCATGTTACCGCAGTCGCAGTTCGAATCTCCATGGGGGGGTTGAATATTTTTTTTCTAACACTGTCTGTAGCGCTTTTGAGAACTGAAAACTAATATTTCAGCACAGGAAACACCACAGGCTCACGAAAAATTGTCAAACAACGTACAACACAAGTCGCTCCCACTCACGGTAGCATGGCCGGTAGTTACGGTCTGCTATAACTCTAAAAACCGAGCGTTCCCGGTACGGTCTGGTAACGGGTACCGTGTACCATACCGGAACCGTTTTTCCGATCTGCTATAACTCTCTATTGGCTTAGCACGCTATGCGGAGATTCAATCTGATAAATATCCCCTATAAAGACCTGTCTGCAGCTGCCTCCTTAGCACTGTGGCATAGTGCTCGGTATTAAACGAGAAGGGTAAGGTTCGAGTCCGACGTTCGGATGTTTTTTTTTTTTTGTAGCTTTCGAATTTTTTGGCCATTGTGATTTTTTAGTGCTTTTTTTACTCTGGTTTTTACTATATCAAGAGAACTACGCACATGACTTCTAGAATTGGTTGAATTACGTTTAATAGAGGTTGTGTTCTGTGTCGTTGGGCTGGGTTAGATTGGGCTTGTTGCAGTTTGGCAGGATTTGGGTAGGTTATGACGCGTTGGGATAGGTTAGGCAGGGTTCGGTCAGGTTATGTTACATTAGGTTACGTTGGGACGTAATATTATTCAGCGCATTTTGGCCAGCCAGCTTTTATGGAAACTGCCGTGAGTCCTCAGTGACCTAAAGTCAATCGGTGTTGCGGGCAACATGTTGAACATCCTTTGTAGTTATATGTCGGAGAGAACCTTTCGCGTCAGAGTTGGTTCTGCACTGTCAAAGGTACATGTGCAAGAAAATGGCGTGCCGCAAGGTGGAGTGTTGAGCTGCACTCTCTTCATAGCAAAAATGAACTCTCTTGGAAAGGCACTGCCACCTACAATCTCTTATTCCATGTATGTAGATGACGTGCAGATATCCTTTAAATCGTGTAACCTGTCCATCTGCGAACGTCAAGTCCAGCTCGGCGTCAAGAAACTTGCCGCCTGGGCTGACAAGAATGGCTTTAATCTTAATCCCGCGAAGAGCTCTTGTGTTCTATTCTCCAGGAGGCGTGGCGTCCACCCGGACCCAGACATCACTCTTGCGAATGTGCCAATTCCTGTGAACAAGGAACACAAGTTTTTAGGTATTTTATTCGACGAAAAACTTACATTCATCCCACATATCAGACAGCTCAAATGCAAATGCTTAAAAACAATGAATATTCTTAAGGTCCTCTCACATCAATCTTATGGGGCCGACAAACAACTCCTGCTGCGCCTGTACACAGCGTTGGTGGGGTCCCGGCTCGACTACGGCAGTGTCGTGTATGGGTCGGCTACAAAAACAGCACTGAAAATGCTCGACCCAGTGCTGCATCTTGGCCTTCACCTCTCATGTGGCGCATTCCGCACTAGCCCTGTTGAAAGTCTTTATGTCGAGTGCGACAAATGGTGCCTAGGGCATCAGCGGGAGTATGTTGACCTGTTGTATGCATCCAAGATCGTGTCTCTGACCAACCATCCTTTTAATCCCATCATGAACGATACATCAAATTTACAACTCTTTTTAAACAGGCCATCTATTCCCTTACCGTTCTCTCTCAGAGTTAGGGAAGAGGCTTCTGCACTCCATGTCCCCCTTTCAGACACGCACAAGACACCCATTCATAATTTCATCGCACCATGGCATCTTCGTCCTGTAACATGCGACCTGTCATTCATTCGTGTAGAAAAAAATAGGGTACCCAGGAATGCAATTCTGCAGCACTTCCTGTTCCTACAGGACAAGTACAGGTGCGCAGAATTCTATAGCGACGCGTCCAAAACTGGTTCTACAGTATCTTGTGCAGCGCATGGACCAAATTTTACCGTAACTAAGACAATGAATTTTCATAGCAGTATTTACACGGGAGAAGCCTATGGCATTTTACTCGTTTCAAACCACATCCTCGAACATAAGATTCCAAAGTCCATCGTCTACACAGATTCTCTAAGCGTTGTGCAGGCACTGTCATCAGGAAGGTCGTCAAAAAACTATGTGATCAATGCTCTTTTCAAGGTACTCATGACTGCATATGCCTCAAATCTTCAAATAACTATATGCTGGGTACCAGGTCACTGTGGAATCCCTGGCAATGAGACTGCTGATCAAATGGCTGGTGCTGCTGCTCTCATGACCACAGTTGACATAACAACAATACCTTACACCGACCTAAAGACACACATCAGACGACAGCTTCGTCACACATGGCAATTACACTGGAATCAACAAACAGACAACAAACTACACGTAATAAAACCACAACTGGGACGCTACATAACTGACTCACACAACAGATACACTGAAGTCGCCCTGGCTAGGCTGCGGATAGGCCACACACATGTTACGCACTCCCACCTGCTCACTGGAACTTCGGGACCCACGTGTAGCAGGTGTGGAAAGGGCCTATCCGTAGTCCACATACTAATCACATGCAAGGCACTTGACACAATACGACACAAACATTTCCCTGAATTATACAGACGACACATTCCTTTGCACACATCATACTTTTTAGCCGACGAACCAATGTTTTCTAGTCAACGTGTATTTAAGTTTTTAGCTGAGGTAAACTTCCTGCAGCTCTTGTCATATCATGTGTAATCACCCTGGCCCTATACACCAGCCATCTCCATTGTCTTTTGTTTTGCATCACCTTTACTTTTAGTCACATGTTTTAGTACTTACAGTCTCATCATAATTCAGTAACTTCTTCTTTGGCGCTCTTTGCCCATAGTCGGCCTTGCGCCAATAAAACCCAACTATCATCATCATCATCAAACTGCCGTGAGAATTCTCACGGCTGCGGTGAGATTAGACGCAGCGTATTTGAATTGTCCATGACTGTACATTTTCTTCTCGCACTTTCGTAATTATCCGCTTTGAGACAAACTTTGACTTATTTAATCTGTAGGCGCTTGCGGAGTTCGAAAATTATTAAAAAGTACAAAGTTCTGCTAGTTGGTTAACAATTCGCGCGGATTACTGCGGGCGTTCGTAGCGCGCACAACTTACTTTTGGGAAAGGACTAAACTATACTCGGCGACAACTTTCTGTGGCAATGGAGAGAAAGCTACGGGAGGGGGGGCGAAGTGGCCGGCCGAACCACGACATTTCGCTGCGCAGTTGGAAGTAGTTCTACAAACATTTTCAATGCGCATAACCTATGCAATACAAAAATATATATTTCTTTTTTTCTAGCCTTGCTTTGACAATGCGAATAAATCGCCAGAATATAATCGCCAGTAAGCGTTACTTTTTTTACATTATCGCTTTTGTTGGTTGCGGAAATAACCACTGGTGGCACGACGGTTTTCTTCAAAACAAAAATGGCGTCTTCATCGACAGCAGGTACTTTTCCGTCCGATAGCCCGATAGTTATTTCGCCTCAAAGGATTTTCATAAAGCTTCACAGCCAAAAGCTGTCAAACGAGACTAAGCAAGTTGTCTGCAACGTCTCCGCCCAAGTGAGACTGAAGCAACCAGGACTCTCCGTCGTTTCCGCATTTCGTTCGGTTAGCCAGCTTACCGGCGTAAGCGAGCGTACGGTCGCACGGCTCAAGAATGAGGTTTTGCGTGGCACCCTGAAGTCCCCAAAGCGAAAAAGGCTTCGTTTGTCGACTGGGAAACCGCCTGCAGTTACAGGAAAGACAAGAGTACAGCGGTACGACAGCTTCACCCTTGCTGCTCTCCGATGAAAAGTGGATCAGTACTCATTCGCAACGAGGCGCCAACTGCAGAAAAGATCCTCAGCGATGTGACCAGCGACCCCGACATGGGGCTGCCGAAGCTGAGTGTCAGAACGATGCGTCGGCTTCTGAATGACATTGGATTTGCTTTTCGGAAGCGAAAACGTAACTCTGCGCTTCTGGAAAGGGATGACATCATCGTGTGGCGGCGGAAATATTTGCGGACCCTTCGAGAAATGCGAAAGCAGAAACGGTACGTGGTTTCGATTTGGCGAACGGATAGATAAACGTCAATTCCTGCGATTAAAATAAAAATTTCGTATGTAACATTATTTGACTGTTGAAATGTAACAAGAAAAAATAACGATGGATGTTCTCGTACAGCCAAATATTTTATTGCTGAGAGGTACTTATCAACACCGCTCCACATGCATACTGGCGTTCACTTTATATTTTTCATGGCGTTTTTCTGTATCCCTGCCTCTTGTTCGTATTTTGCATGCTATTCTGGTTCAGCAAGTGAAGGGACAAGTATGCATCGACATGTTATAATAATGTATGGATAGCACTCAGTGAGTGGATTTCGTTAGCCATGTGGGTGGTGTACGTTCTGCGAACATTTTTTATTTTGGTGTTTTGCGCTGCCACCAAAAACTAAACATACCTGCCTGCGTAGTAGAATGATGTTAGGTGCAAGCAATAAGTGCCTTCTCTGTCTTTACTAACCCTTCTCCCCAAAGAAAAACTGACACGTATTCCTTTCATTTTCGCAGGACTATATACTACCTCGACGAGACTTGGGTCAATGCTGGGCACACCAAGGGCACGGTGTGGGAGGACACCACTGTGTCATCCCGTGAAGATGCCTTTCGCAAGGGTCTAACTACTGGGCTTCGTGCACCAAGTGGCAAAGGTGGTCGGCTCATCGTCCTTCATGCTGGAAGTGAGAAGGGCTTTGTGGACGGGGCATGTCTCATTTTCCGTGCGTCAAAGAGTGCTTCCACTGACTACCACAGTGAAATGGATGGCCCACGCTTTGAGAAGTGGTTCGCAGAACAACTTCTACCCAACATTGAGCCACGCAGTGTTATTGTCATGGACAATGCTCCGTACCACAGTGTTCGGACCGAAAAGCTGCCCTCGACGTCGTGGCGCAAGGCCGACATTCAGTCTTGGTTGACTGCAAAAACCATCCCGTGGCGTGATGACCAGTTGAAGCCCGAGCTCCTTCGGCTGGTTAATGAGAACAAACACAAGTTTTTTGGATACCGGATTGAAGCCCTGGCCAGAGTTGCTGGTCATGACATTGTTCGGCTTCCTCCTTACCACTGTGAATTCAACCCTATTGAAATGGTGTGGAGCCAGGTTAAGGGGTATATTGCTGCCAACAACACTTCATTCACTCTCGCTGAAGTTGAACAACTACTCAACGAAGCCATCGCCCTCGTGACTCGCGAAAACTGGGTCCGGGACTGCGCTCATGTGGAGCGTCTTGAGAAAGAGGCCTGGGAGAGGGATGGTGCAATCGACACCAGAATCGACAACGTCGTGATTCCGCTAGGTTCCGACTCCAGCAGCTCTAGTGACTGCAGTGACAGCGAAATGAGCGGCGTAGAGGAACTGTGATGAAACCGGTGTGCGCTGACTTATGTGGTGCTGGTCGTGTGTGGCGAGTGACAAGGTGCTTTGTTTACGGTTCTGGTGACCGGAAGCTTGGAAGTACGCTCTGTTTGTTTATTGGGGGCTGCTTTTTGTGGCAACAAACAGGGCCACCTGTTTAGCTTTCCGATTTCCAGCGGCTTGGAAGTACGCTCTGCTGGTTATGTGGTGCTGGCCTTGTGTGGCATGTAACGAGGTACTTTGTTTTCCTTTCTGTTGGCCAGAAGCTTGGAAGTACGCTCTGTTGGTTTATGTGGTGCTGCTTGTGTGCAACAACTTACAGGACACCTTGTTTACTTTTCTGATGCCCCGCAACTTAGGAGGTAGCTGCTCATACAGTGGTGGATTTGTGCAGCACCAGGCAATCATTAGGAGTGTTTGTTGTCAGTATGCGAATTAGTCTTCAGGTTGTCGGTTGTGGGTGGCAGCTAAGATGCACTTGCTGTACCTTTGTCATGCATAAAATGAAACCTGACGACGAACGCTGGTAGCAAGCAGTGAGGAGTGGCACGTCACGTATCCTGTTTCACCCAGAAGAAATGCAATGCGAAAATTTGATTACAACCCAAGCGGTTGTAAACAGCCTCTGCAAACAGCAGTTACCTGTGCATGACATGACAAGACTGGAAGAATTATTTTACAAGAACTGCGAGATGGTAGTGATATCCAGAAATGCATTGTTGAGTTGTCTATCATTTGTAATTATTTCAGTCATCTGAAAAAAATATACTACCATCAGTTGCACATTGTAAGTGAGGTAATCATTTGTACTCACTTGCTCATGTTTTGTTGGTCTTTTCGACTACAGAGGGTAGATTGCTGAAGTAAAAGACCATGTCCGGCTCAAATAATTTCTTTTAAATGCGTATTTACAGGGTTAAATGGCGAGGAGTAATACGAATCGTCAATGCCTCACTTTCAAATGTCGAAACGCTGTGGGTTTCCTTGCTACCAGCCTTAGCTTTTGTAAAAATACTAGCTTCCCGAGGCCCTGGGATATGAGGTCGAACACCCGAAAGGTAACGGCACGCTCTCATGAAACAGAATTTACAGAAATGTTCACTGCCATGGGGATGGGCAGTGTCACTTTGTCATGTTTGTGGTGCAATGTCTGGTACATCTATGTTGTTTTCACATTTATCATGAAGAAATTACTGCACACCGTACTCAGTGACTGCGAATAACTGCTAACAGAGCCAGAAATGTTTGTTTCGAAATACGTGGCTGCGTGCCTTTGAGTGCTCAAGTGGGCTTGAAAGATGGGGCCATGGTTTTAAAGGTTTACTCCTGTGACTGGCGTTCGTGTGCATGTTTGTGGTTGTGTGACTACTTGGAGTGGCTTCCAGATTTTGTCCAGCTGATTATGCAGGAAATAAATAAATGAAACAAAACACATTCTTTCTTCTGCTTCAATTTTTCACGTAGCACACATTATTCCTGCTGACTAATGCTCACGGTGTACCGATGTCAAACGGTTTGCAATTGGCGGTGGCAGCCCTGAGTGTCGGAGTGTTTCTGCTGGTTCTGGAATTGTGTGGGCAAATCCTGGCCACAGCCACAAAATCGTACATTTTTGCGAAATTTTGGAGCACTTTAGCGATGGTGGGGTGTCACGTCGCCGCCAAATGAAAATTGGTGAATTGGACGGGCAGGACCATCACTGGTGAACCCACGTGTTGGGCTTGGGAACAAGTAAGAGCAAGGTGAGGCCAACATCAAATTTACAGCCATGAATACCAGTCAGCTATTTTTTAATGTAGAGCCAGCCATGCTCCCACAACATTGATGTAAGTGACAAAGAAAGGAGGCTGTTGCAGCCAATTGGAATGTTGATGAAGAGTTAGCAGCTACACTCAGCCAACGCGAATTCTGTTGCCTGGTTTGGAAGCCAATTGAAATTCTGCTGACAGGCCCAGTTGCGGGGTTCTGGATACGGTGATTTTTTCGGCAAGTGACCCAAGAAGTATGCGAGTGACCACACATTAAAAAATGGAAAGGGGTGGCTTAACCACCAATCTGAGAACGGCTCGATATATTGGCGTTTGGCAAAGTTAGCTGATGCAATGTACTTTACGATGTCAGTGACCACATTACTGGCAAAATGTTCAGTGACCAATTGTTTTTAAACTTTACGACCAGCGCTAACTGTGCAGGTGTTTAGACAGCGTTACGTTTTTCATCCGTCCAAGTGCTGACACGCCTTTACGCTGTAGGCAACTCACCAGTGAAGTACGACTGCTATCCTTATGAAACCTGCGCCACGTAGTTAGCGAGACACGCCCGACCGCTGTTCATCGCTGAGCGCAAGATTCATGTTCTGCAGCGCGAGTACGCTTTCCGAGTCACCGAAAGCCTGCCTAACTATCCGATTTCACTTCGCGCCGTAGCTGTAACGGTATAGCGAGCCTGCGCTATGTAAGCACGCTACACGCCGTTGTGCTGCCCAGTTTTCGGCTAAAGAAGAGTAATATCAGTGCCTGCCCTCAAAACTGCAGCGCTGACACGGCGTTTCTGGGCGGCTCAGAGTACGGTAACGCTATTCCTAAGGTATGAAACCTACACGCGTAGTATACGAGACAAAGAAAAATGATATCATCAAAGATGCGAATGATTGGCGCAAGATTTGAGCGTTCTGCATCGCTTGCAGCCTATACGCTTTCCGAGTTGCGCTTTCGACCGAAACGGGGGGCCTGCTTAACTTGGGGCCTGGCCTCACTCAGCGCGATATGGGATTTCACTTCGCCCTACGGTATAGCGAGCCTGCGCTATGTATAGCGAGCACTGCGCTGTGTAAGCACCTACTTCGCGCTGAAGAGTTTAAATATCTGCCTGCCCTAAATACAGCAGCGCTGCCCTCAAAACTAACGGCTCAGGCGGAAGTTTCTGGGCCACTCAGATACGGTATTAAGTCGCTCCGAGTAAGTCGGTGAAAGTTCTCCAGTGAATGCGTTGGCTTTTGCTTAGAATCAAATGAAACGTAGACAAGGATACGCCAATATGCCTGCATCATTGGTGATTGCGGTTCAGCGCACTCAACCAAAGAGCTCATGCGAAGAAACGAACTGTAGCAAATGCGTATGCGTCACGCCGAAACCGAAACCGAAACTAGTTTATTGAGAACTACTTTGGCGCAGTAACACAAAGCAGTTCCCCCCCCCCCCCCGTAGCTTTGTCTCCATTGCCACAGAAAGTTGTCCCCGAGTATAGAAGCTAACGTGCGATAAAAGTAAACAGAAAGGCGACACAGCATGCGCCGATAAGATAACGTCGTGCGATCGCAACTTGAAGCAGTCGAAGCTGCGGGAATGCCGCTATTCACCGACTTGAGCAACAGGCACATCGAGCTGAGCGCGGGCCGGCCGCGCAGATGCGCATTTGAGGCCTGCTTCAAGCACGGAGTAAAAAACGATGTTCCGAGCTAACCGAAATCAAGGCTTAATTTCAAGCTCCTCGCTTGACATAACTAGCACCTAACAGACACCTTTAGCACCTAATAGATATCTGAAAGGGGCAGGTAGTACATGTAGCACACGGGGATGCGCGCCGACAGAAAATACGCCTCGGGCATGCAATGCCGCTTCATTACAATGAAAAAGCAAGTGGCGGCTCACCTGGAAGATAGTAGTCGTTTTGAGCGAATTGCTTTTGGCAAACTTGCAATACGCGCGTCACATTTTTCACAATCCGTACGTTCAGTGCCATAACGATTTGCGAGGCGCGTCGTCTGCTTCTCGCGGGAAGCGTTAAAAGGATGCACTGCTGTGCTTCCATCCTGCCGACACGCAGAAGTGCACAAACAAAACTTCTTACACCTCCGCTTTTTCGTCTTCGGGGTATTTTTAATTGTATCACGACAACTACGCAGTTACGACGACCAATACTAACCCGGCCACACGACGGGCCACGGCACGCCACGAAGTCGGGCAAGCGCCAAGTCGGGAAGCCGATCTGATTAGGGCGATGCTCGCGACGGACGCCAGGTGGCGAGCACAAACATAGGGTCACCAATTATTAAATTTAAATTTAGGTAACGGCACTAAAAAATGCTTAACAACTAAAAAAATGTAATATATAATGTTTTTGGTGTCATTCTTTGCAGTCTTTGGTAATTTTGTTTCATGTAAAAAGCTCCGCGGCAGAGCAGACGATACTTTGTAAGGCGGCAGACAGACCTTCAACTCAGCTCCGTTCAGGTCACCTGTTTACGCTTTCCAAAATGACCACAGAAGTTGACATTGAGAAGATACGACCGTATTTCACCGATGATGAGTGGGAGAACCTTCCAGACTTCGCCAAGTATCGCTACGCAAATATAAAAGTCAACTACGAGCTTATGCTAAACGTCGGTAAGTGACCCCAATTGATGCGCTTTTCACCCTGGCCTGTTCTTCACACAAATCGTTCTCTCTGGCAACTTTTAAGGGTTAAGCTCTATTCTTGCACGTGTTTATGGTGCATATTTTGAGAACAGGCATATCCAGGGTCTCAGGGCAACCACAGAGATGACCCACGAACTCGCATGTTGCCTATTGACGTTTTTCAGCTGTAGGAGAAAGCTACACATACAATAAATAAACAGGGTCAGTTCCTTTGGTTTCGCCACTTTGGCCGATCTGTGGCTATCTTTATACCGCATCTCTCTTTAAAAGCCTATAATTGCTAATGAAATGTCTTCAACCGCAGGTCTGACGCCACCAATTCCCGAGTTCCTGAAGGCCAAGCCTTCTGCACAGAAGCCCCATGTACGAGATGGCTCCCGGACATTCGCAGAAGGCAAGTGTTTCCATTTAAACAGGATTCAATTTCACTCAGTTCACGCGATATCAAACATTACATATTGCTTCACCTGTGTCCATATTTCACTAGAAGTTTCTCCGAAGTGTTTCGGTCGTCTACTTTAAGCCTTTTAAAGCCAGGATACTTATCGCTTGATGAAAATATAAGAGGAAAGCAGGGTGCCTGTTGCATTGGCACAGCGCCACGGCAGCCTTCGCGTAGGTTATGTGAGTCATTGATTGCTTGGCGTTGATTCTGGGATCAGCCAGAGACAGTACACGGGGCCTACAAGTTACGGAGTCACTCAGTGGCATTGGGGGCTACTGGTGAACCACTTACTGTCCCACCCTTAGGCCACGATACCTGCAGGTCGGCCACATGACCGAGTGGGGGAGGAGGAAAGGGGACAAAAAGTGGTAAGGTATTCGGAAGAGTGCTTACACAGGAAGCAGGGTGAAAGACGCGGGGGAAGTGGGTAGGAGAAAAGGGGAGTAGGGAAAAAGGAAGGAAAAGTGAGAAAGCTACGAAAGAATGAAACGAGTGTTGGGAAGAGTGCGTGCACAGGAAGGTAGGGCGAAAGGGGAGGGGGAGGTGGGTAGGAGAAAAGGGGAGTAGGGGAAGAGGAAGGAAGAGTGAGAAAGATACGAAAGAATGAAACGAGTGTTGGGAAGAGTGCGTACACAGGAAGGTAGGGCGAAAGGGGAGGAGGAGGTGGGTAGGAGAAAAGGGGAGTAGGGGAAGAGGAAGGAAGAGTGAGAAAGGGACGAAAGAATGAAACGAGTGTTGGGAAGAGTGCGTACACAGGAAGGTAGGGCGAAAGGGGAGGAGGAGGTGGGTAGAAGAAAAGGGGAGTAGGGGAAGAGGAAGGAAGAGTGAGAAAGTGACGAAAGAATGAAACGAGTGTTGGGAAGAGTGCGTACACAGGAAGGTAGGGCGAAAGGGGAGGAGGAGGTGGGTATGAGAAAAGGGGAGAGGGGAAGAGGAAGGAAGAGTGAGAAAGCGACGAAAGAATGAAACGAGTGTTGGGAAGAGTGCGTACACAGGAAGGTAGGGCGAAAGGGGAGGAGGAGGTGGGTAGGAGGAAAGGGGGAGGAAAGAGGAAGGAAGAGTGAGGTGGGTAGGAGGAAAGGGGGAGGAAAGAGGAATGAAGAGTGAGAAAGGGACGAAAGAATGAAACGAGTGTTGGGAAGAGTGCGTGCACAGGAAGGTAGGGCGAAAGGGGAGGAGGAGGTGGGGATATGAGAAAAAGGGGGAGGGGAAGAGGAAGGAAGAGTGAGAAAGCGACGAAAGAATGAAACGAGTGTTGGGAAGAGTGCGTACACAGGAAGGTAGGGCGAAAGGGGAGGAGGAGGTGGATAGGAGAAAAGGGGAGTACGGAAGAGGAAGGAACAGTGAGAAAGCGACGAAAGAATGAAACGAGTGTTGGGAAGAGTGCGTACACAGGAAGGTAGGTCGAAAGGGGAGCTGGAGGCGGGTAGGAGAAAAGCGGGAGGGGAAGAGGAAGGAAGAGTGTGAAAGCGACGAAAGAATGAAACGAGTGTTGGGAAGAGTGCGTACACAGGAAGGTAGGGCGAAAGGGGAGGGGAGGTGGGTAGGAGAAAAGGGGAGTAGGGGAAGAGGAAGGAAGAGTGAGAAAGCGACGAAAGAATGAAACGAGTGTTGGGAAGAGTGCGTACCACAGGAAGGTAGGACGAAAGGGTTGCAGGAGGTGGGTAGGAGAAAAGTGCAGTAGGGGATGAGGAAGGAAGAGTGAGAAAGCGACGAAAGAATGAAACTAGTGTTGGGAAGAGTGCTTACACAGGAAGGTAGGGTGAAAGCGGGGGAGGTGGGTGGTGGAGAGAAGGGGGAGGGGAGAGGAAGGAAGAGTGAGAAAGCGACGAAAGAAAGAAAATTGAGAGGCACAAAGATAGAAAAGGCGGAGGGTGTAATCGCAGGGAGAGGAAGGCATAAAAGACAAGTTAAATGAAAGCAGGTAGCAGAGGAGGGGAGTGGAGCCTACTGGGAGCAATAAGGGTGGGTGGTAAGGAAGAATTGAGGGAAGTTGGGAAGAAGGGTTGCCATAAACACAGTCGTTTCCGGCACCGTTTGCAACAGAGTAAGCGCAGATGGAACGAACTTGTTTTGGCAGTTTCCACTGAATTTCACGGCTTGGAATTGGAAGCTGATTTTCCGCAATATTTCAAGCTTGTACAAAACCTTGCCTCACGGGATGTCCCCCGTCGAGCCGGGGAACCTCCATGTCCAGGAAATTCACTTCGGAGTGTTTTTGTTGTACGTTCACTTCCCAAAGGTGAGAGCAACTGCGTGTTTTGAAAGGTTATTTCGCAAAGGGGAACGAGAAAAAAAAAACAATTTGTTGACTACAACACACGTCCAAACTGAGCCAACTATTATTATATAGTGCATGGCTGCTGACTTCTTCGGAGGTATTCCTAAAGCGGGCAGAAGAGGGGTGGAGGCTATTTAAGCAAAAACAAACAAGGGCGAATTCGAATATTTCGGAGTAGCTGTTTCATGAGCATTGTGAATCTAAAGGAGTTAATGCTAGAGGAAGAATGAGCAGTTTTTTTTTTAATTTACAGCAAATTGGCGGCCTTCACAGTGCTTGAAGCCGCGTGTTTCGCTGCTCGGGTGGCCCAGTTGATGCGTTTTTGCTGGTACTGCATATTTCAAGCTGTTCATCGCGCATTCCCTCTGCTCTGGAGTACCTGAGAAGAGGGGGGAGCGGTGGTTTGGGCAGACAAATACGAGGTGGTGGTTTGTGGCTGGGGTGGAGCAGTCAGGGCAGAAAATTTTAAGTGCGAATGCACTTCTTAAGCGACCCTGAACCTGCGTCCACCGGCGAGTCGCATAGCATCCACGTGGGGGATTGACAGGAATCTCCTCGTCTTCCTTGGCAACGGGGGGAGTGGGCGCGCGCTGATTGGACGCATGGCACATACCCCGGATTGCCAGGAATCGGGAGTGAGAAGGGCTAATGCACCCGCTTAAAGGAGTACTGACACGAAATTTCAAAGCTGAGATCCGCTCTAGCAATCAAGTACAACGACAACACAAATAGGTGTCTGTGAATAAATGCATCTTTCTTTCTTTGTAGTTGTGTGTGTGGTGTGATCTCTCTTTCGCGAACATTACCGAACCGCGCAAATTCAACTCGTGCATTCGCACTTTCACATTCTTCCCCTCGGGGAAATGCGGGGAATTTTTGGTGACACGGCTGTGAGAAATTTGGGACACGACGGTGAAAATGGGAATTTGTTTGTAGATGCCGCCAGATGCGGGATTATTTTTTGGCAGGAAGGGTGTGGAGGATGGTGTTCTCAGTGGATGTGTCGGTACACAGTGCGACAATTAGGTGGTTGGCAATGGGTGTCGCGTGTCTTTCGTGGTGGGCAAGTCTTCGGCCTCGTCTAAGGCGCCCAGTAAGTTGGACTTCGTGGGGGCCGCAGCGTGTGCTGCTTCATTTACAGGTAAGGAGGCGTGAAATGGAGTACGGGCGATGGTAGAGGGT
>JABSTR010000605.1:0-65226 GCA_013339765.2 Haemaphysalis longicornis | reverse complement strand
CTGCCAGTTTATAAGCCTGAACTAACTTGCGTTTGCCTTTGGCGGCCTCAGCCATCAGCCTCAGCCATCGCACAGCTGCCCATAGTACGTAATAGGTTCTAGCGCGGGAAAATGAACTGGTCGGTCACCAAACCATTCTCTTTTTTCCTAATATAGAGACTTATGTGAGTGAAGTTTGTGTTAAAAATCTGTTATTCTAACAAGGTATTGAAATAAATCAGAACTTGCATATTTCCTTCATGCCTCATTTAAAGTAGATACACTAATAATATTCATATGCATAATTTGGCTCAGTTTATACAAAAAATGACCTTTTAAGGAATAAAGAACATTGGGTGGCCCCTACGGCTTATTTGAATACTGGGAAAAAGGGGCTACTGAATACTCTGGCTAACTGCGTTGAGTGTGCTGATTGTGATGTGCACACATATCCGAAGCATCAGCTACGTGCCATGTGTAGCAAAATGTATAATTAGCTGTTTTTCTGTCTTCCTCGCTTTTTTGTGTGCTTGGTTGTGTGCAGCCACTGAAGATAACGGGAATGACATGTGATGCAAAGTAATGTATTACTGGAAGCTCTTTATTGTTTTTTGTGGTTGTCTTTGTTTTTCTCACGACACTGCTGTTGAGTAGAAAAGGGGCTGCGTCCTTGTCAACCTGTCTACTACAGTGCAGCTTTTCCCGTCACTGCCTTTTTTGTTGATTTATGGAGGAGATAAAGTTGTAACAGATAAAGTTGGTCGGTTTAAATTGTAATTTGTGTGGAGTGGCTAATTGCTCTTGTGTTTTGTCTTCTTCTTTTTTAGGTGACGCCACGAAACAAGACAGAGGGTTGAGTTTGTAAAAAGTAAATTGTATGTATTTGTGTTCAACCCAACACGTGCCAAAACTTTTGCAGACAGAGCTACACGCTTTGCCTAAGTGCAAACATATGGGGAAAGTGCATGACCAAATATTTGGGCTCACATGTAGAACGCTTGTATTTTTTCGACACCTGGTCACTCAAGCCACTGCACAACCACGATTTATACATACCAGTTACGGAAGTGTTACCCGAGAACGGACACTTTACATTTGAGTAACGGAACCGTTGTTTGTACAGAAAGGGTGCTTTCCGTAAAATTTCAGGTTACAGATTTCTGTTAGCAGAAAACGGACACCTGAAATTTCAGCTTGCACGGAAATCCGTAATAGGGTCAAGGAGTCCGTGTTACAGACTGCCGTTTTCGAATCACGGAAAGTGGTGGGCAATACATTGCGTCTTGGTTATTTCGTAAACCAGGGAAATTTTTTTTTACAGTGTAGCTCATCTTGCACGGCCATAAGTGCCGAAAGTTAACCCACATATTTATCTAATTCTGTCACCTTAAAACAGAAACACTTGTCAGGCGCTCATTTCTTAATCGCATACCATCTGTTGGGTCCACACTTCATGATTTAATGTCTTTAAGTGGGTACGGCAAGGTGTCGCTCGACATTTCAGAGGAGAAGTACCGAGAGGATTAGGCTGTCGGCGTCTCAGCCGTCACGGTAAATCAAGTTGTTGACGATGGCTGAAATACACGTGTATAAATAAATAAAACGGTTCAAAACAAACTAACTTGACCTGAACCTATGTAACACATGGGAATACTCAGGATTTAATTACATTATTAACAAATATTTCTCCATTTTCGTTTGGAAATTGGTTTAAAACACCAGCCTTTCTTACGTAACGCGTGCTTCTTAGAATGCTGCGTCGTTTGATGCGACGTCAAATTACGGCCAGTCCGTCCGCCATTTATTTGCCTAAATCCGAGGGAACGCAGAAGAGGGCGCCAGGCCTCAGCAAGCGTGCGATTGCTCCATCACCAGCGCTTCTCCGGCGCCCTATCAGGGCGCGCCGTGTGCAGAGAGAGAGGCAGTTGGCGGCGTTGGCCCAAGAAGCCCTCTTTTTTGCGATGGACGCTTGCCCATTCGCAGCGATTTTGCTGCTAGAAACACCGGCGCACACTGCATGCTTCGCGTCCCCCCCTTCGTCCAGGGTTTTACGTTCGTGGAGATGGCTCGGGATTTTTTCGGCTATCATTCAAAGCTGCCGACGACGCCGTGTTTTTCGCGCCATAGGCACCTTACGCCTGGAGTTAACTTATCAGATTGTTTGAGGCACCGAACCTACAGCGGCCCTAACGGGTGCGCCCTGAATTTTAGTGCTCCAGGTAGATTTCGGTCACGTCAGAATCGTTACGTGCTTGCAAACTTCGTGACATCAACTTCGTGTTTTGGCTCCATTAGAAAATTCCCCAGCGGGGCCGGCGACCAAACTCGCATCTTTATGGTCAGCAGACAGCGGCTTCGTCTCTTGTTCTTGTCATGTGTCTACACTTAAAATGCGTGCGGCCTTCGAGCGAAATGTCCAAAATATTGAGCGAATTTGCACAGTGAAGAAACATTTTCCCATTATACCACCTGAGCACTGGTACCAACCAATGACAAAGTCCATATCCTGATCAATTGCAGACTGTAGAGAGTGAGATATCCGTAACGTAACTCGCCTTGCCATCTGCTCACCCGTGCCTCGGGGGGGACATGAGTGCTCTATTACGACATATCTATTCCCTTATGTGACCACAAAACGAGCACTAAACGTGGAAAATATCGAAACTGGAAAAAAAATTCCCGTATTTACTGGCAAAATGATCGCACTTTTTTTGCAAAATTATGATGCAAATTTAGTGGTGCGATCATTACGCAAGGTAAATTTTTCGCGGAAAACGTTTTAGCGCAGAAACGCAACTTGCAGGGCAGAATGTTTACAATACGTCTCATTAACATAATAAACATAACAACTAAAAACATAATAAAAACATCCACCGACCACGAGTGACGCGAAATGCAGTGTTTTCATTACGCAACGCGCTGGAATTACGGAATTGCGAAACGCCCCAGAAGCAGTTTGCTGCGAGGTGAGAAAGGTCGATCAATAAGTGGCTGCTGCTGTCCCAGTGTGGGACATCACGACGATGCAGCAAACCGAGTGCGTTTTTTTATGGTCGAGTACATTATGTGCATTTAGTGAGAGTTCATTCCACACCAATAATAAACTCATGCTTGCCGATATCGCTAATATCATCAAGTCCGCGGCAATAACGTAGCCATGTCCGCTTGAAAGAGGAGGAAACTAAGGTAAGCACGACCATCGTCATCAAACTTGCACAAATATGAGACGTGGCTGCGGCAATTTCAAGTTGCGGTCATTACGCGGGAAATAAAAAAAGTCGTATTTTGACGATGAACTTCAGGGGTTCGATCATTACGCGAGTTTGATCATCATGGGAGTAAATACGGTATACAACCTTCTCCACTGATTACCCTGATCTTAAATAGACATCATTGGCCATTCCAGCCTGTACAGGTGGCTTATCAGCGAAGCTCTATTGGACCAGTTACAAGATGACGCTAGGACTTCACTTCCATCGTTCTATGCATTTTTTTTGGCCGCAACCTCGGCCTTGTCTCGACGCCGTTCGCGGTTGCGCTCAGCGACGGGGTCGCGTTATTCCCCGCGCACCACCGCAATGGCGCGATGTTGACGTTTGCACGTGAAGTCGCGCCTCGGTTGTGCTACCCGGTCAAATCGGCCCAACAGAGATGCTACCAGATTTAGAATGTTATCGTGGGGAATATCGCTTCAAGGTGGAAATCGAAAAGAGAGGACATTCCACCTAATGCCATCGCTACAAAGGAAAGATATAGCTTTCCTTGTAGCCGTATGGCATTTAGGTGAGTCAAACTTTCCTTTTCAGAGATATTCGACGGCATGGTTACATTCGATGTGCTCTTGCTGAGTTACTAGCGAATCGGCGGCATGGTGGGGAGGGTCGCATTTCGGCGACGGTCGTTGTTCATCGTAGCGACGGGGATCCGCACGGGAATGTTCGCTGTCCCTGTGTACCTCTGTAACTACGCCACAAGCACCTGGCCGGGAAGCGTTTCGCCGTGAGTGACCCCGATGCTCAATTTCCACTGGCACAGCTAGCTTGCGCCCCTCACACTGCTTGCCGACACACCGACCGTTGGCGTTAGCCAATAGCAGCGGCTCGTCAAAGGTGGACGAGATATTACAGCCTAATGCCGCGTAACGAGGAAAGACCATATGATACTGAAAACGCATCGTCCACAATTTCTACATATCAAAGTAACCATAGCAGTCATAAGGCTAACAAGTGTCGTGCCTGTTGTTGGTCCAGGTATTGTTTTGGTTGCACAACCGTGTTTATATCAGGCCTGTGAAAATCTAGCACTGATCTGCCGGCTCTGGAAAGGGTGGTGTCGCCAGCGCTGGCCCGACACAGAAGGCGGATGTAGGATAGGAAAAGCGAGGGAAACCACACCGAGTAGCGCAATATTATGCAGTACGCTTTGCGGTTTTTGGATGTGAATATTTCAGGTTTGAATTGTCTTTGTGCCAAATTGAAAGAAAAACATTTTGCTTTCTTGTCTTTCTCCTGTCGGGCGGGGGGGGGATAACTGCGGTTAGATTAGTATTTATGACTTGTTTGTATCCTGCACCATTTTATAGCGGAACCATAATCGATCTATAGCGGTGCTTTCCTTGCTCCACTTGTTATTAACAGCGGGTGGAGAGGCTAGCGTCGGTATATTTGCCTATTAATACCTTTTTAAATAACAGAAACTCTTCTTCGCTGATTCCACTGAACTACTGTCATATTTAATAGAACGTCTACGTCCAGCACTAAGCGGGGATGGTAGCTTGAGTAAGGCCCAAATTCTTTACCATTAGAATAACCAAACTGCTCCACTCCTAATCTCCAACTTTACTATCCATCAGAAATGTGTACAACAGACCAATGAACTTTACTGTAACTATTTATCAGCATGTTCTACCACTCGCTTACTTTAACAGGCGCTTTGACTGCGATGAAGTACGTAAGTGGACTCAGATTTGTCGCACCAGTAACCGCATTTGGCCGCCAACCTGTACCTTAAAACATGTTCTTCATGCCCAAACAATTGTGCAACGAGCAAACTGCGCAAAAACACCGTAAAAGACCATAGCTTATCAAATTAACAAACGCCGGCAGCAGTGACTATAGGGAATATCATGATACGGTGCTTTGGACTCTGAGCGAACCGAGGAAGACACTGTCATCTACTATCGAAGGGTCAGCAATCAAGCAACCTCGACAACCCCGAACAGTGCTCACTGCCACTGCAAGAAAATCGAGGTCTTGTGTACCGCGGCTGCATATTTTTTTACTACTAGCCAGAGGAAGCCTTGATTTAAACATTGCCTTGTTGAAATTGTTTTTTGCTAGTGCGTACAAGCAAATCCGTCATGGCAGCTCCGGCACCAACTCTGCGGAATTCAAAGATGTCTGCTGTTGTTGGAGTACGCAGACAGGGCTCTCGTGTCTATACGTCCATACGTACACGTCTACGGCAACTATTGTTTTCGGGCGCACACCGAGCTTTATGTTTTGCGTGTACCATTTAGGAAAAATTTAAAACAAACGCAAAAGTCCTGAATGAACGAAGTGTACAAATGCAGTCTTAATTCTGCCTCCACATAATCTGAGCCGTTACGATTACCGGGCCGCTGCGGCAAAAGAGCGGAGAGGCGAGCGAACAAGTGAGTAGCCAGCTGTTCAAGAGATCAGCTAACCCTGCTTTTATGAGGTAGACAAATGTGGGGTTTGGCTCGCACAAAAGTGCAATGTTGCACCTCCCAAAAAGTGCTATTTTCTCTAGAGTGGTATTACAATTTTCTGGTGTTTTCTGGCTTTATTAAAGAAACTTTTGTCGAATTTGTATGGGCAAGCACTTATTCTATTGCATGACCACTTGCTCGTATCTTCCAATGACACAGATATTAGTTTACAGAACTCAGGGATCCGGTATTTCGAAACAAAATATTCAGCGATAACTTTTCGGTGGCTCAAGTAAGACAGCTTATGAAAGGACGGTTGCAGAGCTTTTCAACTCAACTTGAATCTAAACGTTGTACGATACTTTTGCGAGGAGTTTCAAACTTCAGCTTTGCTCGCCATCAGTGGTTTGAGGGAAACACATGTCTTTATCCGTCTAACCTAGGACTGCTGGAGTAACTCGGCTATCATTGTTTTTGTGATTAGTGCTACGTGCGGGTAGGTATTTTTCATCAGAGTGACGCCTATCGAAGGAAATAGTTTTTTAATAACCCTTGTTGCAGTGCCTTTACGTGCTGACAAACGTCTTTCTGTTTTTGTATGACAGGTAATTGGGCTTCGAAGTAATGAGCCATTTGTGAGTATTCTAACAGCTCTGATAAAGCAACGAGAATCAAATGGTATCACTCTGCTCCGCAATAACTCCGGCAATTTTAGGTAAACCTTAATTGTCTGTTACAAACAATGACTAATGTTTTTTTTTCAGTTTTCTTTCTACTGTCTTGATTTATACATAACCACCAGGCTTCACATTCAAAACAAAAAAGAACTATACAAAAACGAATTTTTGTACTCATTTCTCGAAGGCGCCTGCCGAATTAAACGGTTTGTTAATGAAAAACTTATGTGTTTGTTATTTGCAGAATTCAATATACATACGAATGCGCAAATCGAATATATGAGGCACGACAGTAAGCAAAAAAAGTACGCCCACCTCCCTCGCGGGAACCCTGGTGTAAACCGCATCTCATGGGGGTTATTGGCGTTTCCACGTATTGATTACCTTTCAGGGATCTCACGCGAAGGGGATGAATTTTCCATTTTCAATGCAATGCACATGCAGTACAAGTTCAGGTACGGTCTTTATTGCAGACGAAATAGTCTTGTGGTCCTTAAAGTGCAGTTAGGGGCTCGAATGCATCAAGCAATCGTCGAGCATCGAGAGATGCAGCGTAACGCGGACGACCGTCGACAGACCGTCGGAGCGCGGCATGCCGCCTTATATTCACAGCGGAGGGAGAGAGCACGAGAGAGACAGAGAGTACTGCAATAGCAAAAGCGCCAGCGCACGCCCATGGCGCTCTAGGCACGAAGTGAGCGCCGCTGCCTGTTGGGAAAGGTTTGATTCACACAGAGGAAAGGAAAACTCGCAGGTGCGGACAACGACGGACCGAGCAGGAAGCAGAGGGGAAGCTTAATGGGTTGCATCTTAAAACGTGCTCTTCACTAAGCAACGCATATCATTTCGAGGTAACTGGCTGTTCTTTCTGATAATTTCTTGCATACAGGTATCTACGCAGGAATTCTTCATGATGTTCTATTTGATAAAGACCTGCCAATGTAAGTATTGCATCCCTGCATATCAGTGTTCATTTAAATTGGAGATAGTGCTTCATTTTCTATAAATTCTCATTATGCTGACAGACCGACTGACTATTACAATGAACACCGCCTATATTGCTGAAAGTAGCCAGTCTTTTTGTTTTATATTTGCCAAAGGACACTTATTTCTAGCTACTAAGCATACCGCGTGAAGTGCTTAATGAAAAATAATTTTTGTCCTGCTTGCTTCGCAACAAGTATTTCTGAAAGGTTTGAGCAAAACTGCCACTGAGCATATATCTGGAACCTTTAGGGATGGGCATAATTTTAGAACTTTTAACTAAAACTCCCGAAGTAAAGAGCAACGCTACCACATTAGCTGTACTAGCACCTTGCGAGAAGGGGCCTTTTTGTTTCGGCAAACATTGTCCTTGCTTATGTGCATTTGGAAGGATAAGCGCAACTGCTATAATTTTTTTTCTAGAGCGCAACGAGCACCCGAATTTATCTAAAAACTACTTCCATACGCGCATTAGGGTAAACTGACCCTAATGACCGCACACAAACTTCGCACAAGTTAGGCATTGAAGGGAAGGAACTCTCACGGTGCCAGTGAAACCAGCGTACTAGTTCAAAGTGGAGATTTCATGTGTTTGTCGATCTTCTAAATTGTCGAAAATATGTTGCATCTCAACATTGATATTCTTTATGGTCGTTTATTTTGCAATAGGAGGGAAGACTATGAACAACACAAAAAAATCAGCCGGTCTTGGACGTCGAACCAGCTGGTGGTAGGATTCCCATTAAGAGCTTGTTATACCTTATTGGCAAAGTTATAAATCCCGACAGGTCACAATCCTCAGCGCAAGAGTGGTCCAGGGTCGGTTGGAAGACGACAACAAGCGCATATACCAGCTTTTCAGGTCGTGCATAGGTACCTCTTACGTGGTCCCATTGGCACAAAAGCGTCCAAGCGATTAAAAAGGTGCTTATGGGCGTTTATTGCTACAAAGCCGAACTTCAAGGAAAGTTTGAACGCCTATTTTTTATACCATCATGCAATGTATTTTTATTCACATTTATGACAAAGGACTTCGAAAAAGAAAGTGTCCAAACATTACCGCCGCCTAATTATGCAAGAAAAAAAAAGGAGCATCTCGAACTGCCGGGAGCTGCATGTCCTGCGTTACTTCGTGTCTGTGTCTGCACTTCAGCCGCTTTGAATTCCAGTGAAGTTCGTCGCGTTTTATTTCGCTTGTCAACATCTTGGCGCTACTCTTTCTCTCAAATACTTGTGTATGTATTACTGGCATCAGAAGAGAACGCCAAATTTTAACCATTTCTGTTTTTTTTGCTTAGGTTGATAAACCTTGGTGCCGTAGGGTTCGTTATGGCCCACGAAATAAGTCATGGCTTTGGTGATACAGGCAAGTACTCTATAGTATTTGTAGTTATAACACCTTGTTCATTCGTATAGGGGGCCAAACACCGGTTCCGGTGGATCAAGGAAAGTAGGGTAGGGGAATGCAGTGTCTTTACCGGGATCTGGCAGCTTTGCAGGGACTAGAGTCGTCACTAGCTACCCTGCCTATGCTAGGCCACTTTTGGTGGTAAATAACCCTATCATGTGCAGTAGAGGTTTTTCCATACTATGATATTGTAGCGTGGAAGCAGAGCAGATGAGACGAACCATAAAGAATGTGAACAATCTATTTATATTATTTACATGACGGTCGCCAGACAGCCAGCGGAGGGTCCGCAAGCACCTTCTTGGTGAAGTTTTTTTAACGTTCGAGCGCATTAACCACATTCCGCACCTTGTTCGAATGAGGTGTAGGTGTGACTGAAGGATTGCAGAATGGGAATGATCAAGTACAGGGTGGTAAAGAACACAATTATTAGAGAATAGTCAGACATTAGACTTTATGTTAGTGGGAAGGTTATTGTGATTTTCAATGAACGTTCGTCACGTTTTCGTGTGCTGTCGGACGAGAAAGGATGCGACAGAGACATTGTGAAGAGGGAAAAAGGAAATATGTTTATCTGTCCCACTACTCCTTAGTTACGGGGAGGGAGTAAACAAAATACATCGGCATTTCACGGCAGTCTCATATTACATGTGACCACGAAACACAGTTCGGCTATTCTCAAGCTACTGGCTATTCTGCCCCACACCAGCGTTCTTCGCGAGCAGGGTTCAGGAATATTAAAGGTGTATCACGGAGGTCACAATGCCTCCTAAGGCTTCTCGTCCTCAGTGGATGGGGCCGTTGAGGAGAGCGAGGGCAGGGATGGCACGACTGCTGCGGCTGGATCGTCGCCTGCAAACGGCTGCTCTACCGTGTGCGGCGCCTGCCATGGGACAGCGAGCCGATGTCTGCTCCCAGCTCAGCTCGCGAGGACCACGTCCCAGGAACGAGCCCGCAGATGAGCACCCCGGTAGCGTCACCCCGCACTCGGCAACTTCACCCTGGCAGGAGCCGCTCGAAAAGTCACCCCTTGGTCCTTGGACAGGCCACCCGAACCGGATAAGGTTGGCACGCCCTGTCCGAACGCCCGCAGCAGGAACGACGGCCGGAGCTGTTCCTCTGGAACCACGTCCAGCCCGTGACTTCGTGGCACGAGACCCTTCGCGCGTTCCACTCGTAGCCCTTCAGGGCTCCGTTCTCTTTTTTCCTTGATTTTCGCCCAAATGCCGTGCCACCTGCCCACAGCCCCGTCGTCTTCTCCTCCAATTTGCACTGGTAGCTCGAGTTCACTTACGGCCCATGTCACAGTGTAATAAAAAAAACACACACGCAAAAAAACTTGTGTCATTTGCTCACAGTAATTATTGTAGGTCAAGAATAGCAGAGAGCCGAGAACAGTGCCCTGCGGAACTCTAGAGAGAACGCGGGACATATCTGAAGCGGTGTTGTTAGTATAAACAAAGTGCTGGTGGTTAATGAAAAGTCACGGTTCCAATCAAAATCTGAAGGTTTTAATTTAGGTTGGATAGTTTGAAAAGTAGGCGTTTGTGTGGAACTTTATCGAAAGCTTCAAAGCCTATTAAAAGGGAATCTATTGGTGTGTTAGTATCCATGCTATGGCTGATATCGTTCAAAAATAGCACGAGTTGCATGTCACAGAAAAGCCCTTTCTGGAAGCCGTGTTGGTGATGGGGTCAAAAGCATGTTGGCAGTTAGAAATATTACAATGCGGGAACAGACTATATGTTTCATAATTTCGGACAGACACAAGTTAAGTAAATGGGAAGGTAGATTGGGGTTGAATTTGAGTTACTGTTTTTCGCCGCAGAGATAACCCTACCCAGCTTCCGGCCCAGCGGCGCCCTTCCACCTACCAGAGATTGCTAAAAAATGTGCGCCAAAATAATACTTGAGATATGTTTTGTTTTTGAGTATTTTTGAAAAGATGCCGACAATGACAGAGGACGGTGAAAGTTACAATGATTCTACAGCTTCCAAATTTCATTGGTATCAAAACCTAATGGTGGCATGATGTCAGGGAAAAGAATGGGGTGTTGGGTAACTTACCGACAGGTTCTCTGGTCAAGGCGGAGCAGAATGTTTTGTTTAGAATTTCGGTAACGTCATGAGCTGGTACAGAGTAGTTATGTTCGTCTGTTAGCAAAAGCAAACTGGGGAGATTGGAATAATGGTCTTCCAGTATAGTTTTCGATAACTGCGCAACATTTCCGGTAATGTGGTAGAAAAAAAATACCTTTTAGCATTTTAAATAGCGCCGTGGACATCCTGTCCACCGCAGGATATTTGGCCTAAACGTGTGGGCTGTCACGCTGTTTAGCAGACCGGAATACTATTTTCTTTTGATTGCTCAAACGTGTACGGACGAGTTGAAAAAGAGGGAGGACGATTTTTCTGTGACGGTAATGGTGGGGACGTGTTTGTGGGTTAACTCCGGCACCTTATATTTAAAAATAGGTCCAGCTTCATTTCAGAGAGCGCTGGGAGGAATCAACGACGAACCACTCGAAGAATGTTGTTAACTCCTCATTCAAAGCCTGATAGTAGCCTTTATCGTAGAGCGTGATGTCTTTTTTCATTTTTTTGCTGATGAAGGAACCTAAGAACAATTGTAGAGTGGATTACTGCGTGATCACTTTGGCCAGATAAGTGGGTAATGAGTGGTGTACTATCAGATTGCAAAGTTAGAAGGAGGTCCAGAACGTTTGAAGAATTGCTAGATTCTCGAGTTGGCGCAGAAACAAGTTGTGGTACGCCAAACGTTACACACGTGTCGACAAAATCGCTTTCTATGTTGCATTTTGATGTTGTTAGGTCGAGGTCGGATTATGCTATCGCTTGAGAATTGAAGTCGTCGAGTATGAGTAAGTGCACACTAGATTTTGATATGTATAGTAAGTTTAAGGCTCTGTTCAATTTTTTGACGAATGAAGGATGAGTGTCAGGGTTGCGGTCACATGCACCAATTATTAAGGGCGGGAAAGAACTGTTGTCTTTCATACATAATAACTCAAGAGTGGAGGGGACATTACCACGGATGCACTGAAGTCGTTGGTGAGCTGCTATCAAAACACCGTTCCCTCCTTTGGTCTCGGAGTCAAGTCGCAAGAAATCGTGATGTGGAAAGCAAGACACACGTTCTGTATAGAAAATTGATGACTGCAGCCCAGTTGTAGTTAGTACGATCACGTTGGATTTAGTGGTATCGTGGCGGGAACGAACATCGTCGCGCTTAGGCAGGAGGCTCCGGATTTTAGTGTACATTAGCGATAAAGATTTACCAATGGAAATAGCTTGGGAAGACTTGGAATCTGGTGGCTGTTGTGGTAGAGGAACTAATTTTTGTGCATGGCGATCGAAGACGAAAGTGCTTTTCTCGATCAAAAGTTAGTCATAGCTAAGTTTCTAGGCGTTTGGGCTTTGACTTGCCGAATTTGATCAAGCGTTTTTGCACAAAGCGGGTGTTAGGTAAGCAGTCCTAGCAAATGCTCCCCTTCAACGTTTTGGTGCTCGAAAGGACGTTCTCATTAACTTTGTAGCGTGGAAAACGCACGAAAATAGGGCGTTTATGTTGATTGAAAATTACCGATTCTTTGTGCCCACTCCACAGTTCTTGGATCGAGGGATACTTGTAGCGCTTCATTAAACGGCTCCAGTGTCAATTGCTCGGAGTATGACAACATTTTCTTGTCATTGTCGTCGAAGTAAAGAAACTGGAAGTTAGAAAATCAAACCCTAGTATTCAGAACTGTCAAGTAATTCCGTTAGTGTAATAATCACCTTGGTATTGCATGTGGCCAGTGTCTGAATGCCATCAACCTGGGTTTTAAAGGAGGCAATGGTTGAGTCGTTCTGTATATTTGTGAACCTAAAGATGATGTTGTCAAAAGTTTTTTTTTCATGTTGGGAGAGCGCATTGGGAATAGATTTGATTTCGTTCGCTATTTTCATTCACAAGAATATTCTGTTGAGGAGGAGGGTGTGCTGGGTTGGGTGTTTTCCTCTACATCGCAAAAGACCAGTAGTAATTCCAAGGTTGTAACAGAACAAGAGTATGCAATCTCAAAAACACAGCATGGTCTCGGCAGCACTGGCAATGTGGCATAAGAAGTATGCTTAGCAAATAATGAGCAGCATTTTTTTACCTGCGCAAAGAACAGACGTTGCAAATGACCATTGACCATTGCTGGCGTGCTGCCGAGCCCACTACGGAGCATGTGGATAGCGCAGAGGCGTTTATCGGGCCGATATGACGTGGGGGTTGAGTCCGTGGCACGTGACCAACGAAGAAACCGGGCTGCGAAGTGGTGAACCTCTGGCGGCACCGATGGCGACTGGCCAGATGTGCTGTACCGGTGAGCCGGGGGTAGCCCAAACACCCTGCGTCCGGGTGGCTGCGATGACCGGGGTCAGTGGTATCGAGAGGCAAAAGTTCGTATCAGCAGCATGAAAGCGCTTGTAGTGACTTCCGAGCAGTGAGGCTAGGAACAGGTGCTGCGCAAAAATCAGGCGGCTCAAATGACGCTTGGCCGAGGGCTGGATTGGTCAGTGGGACCTGGAGTGCCTCGAACGGAATCAACCTTTTCCGCAAACGGTACAATACCATTTGATGTTATCCTGTTTCCCAAAACGCAGGCTCTGGAGTATCCATGACGCATTTTGTGTTTAGTTTGAGTCCTGCCTTTTATTTGCGGCTCAGCAGTGCGGTAAAATTTGTTCCTTCCAGAACACAATGATAATCATCGACACAGAACAGGATGCCGCTACATCCCGGCGTAATTTTCGACATTTTACTGAGAGATGAAAATGGTGCTGAAGCCAGCACAGAAACACGCGCCGGAAACGAAAAAGACCGTTGTGTGGTATAAATTCCGTTAACTTGTGGCTTTCGAGCAAAGCATGAACTGATGTTAACCGGATGCGAGCGCATGCTTGGGAAACTGCGTTGCTCTCTCAAGGCTATGCAACAGCTCTTCTGTATGTGGGAGGGGAAAGCTTTCTGCTGTTGGATACCTCCTTCCTTCTTTTCAACCACGACTATGTGGGACACACATTCCGATGCTACAACTCGCTCTATCCAGTCCTTTTGTTAGCGTGAGCTACACTGGCCGAGGTTGAGCAGTTTTGCGTGGCTGCTGGGGAGCCGTGCTGCGCATGCACGATGAACACTCATGCCTCACGGCGCACAGCTGGCACACCGAAGCCACCGCTGCCGCGGCTTGATCGAATCTGATTGTATCAATTTTGGTTATATTGTATTGGAAATTATTTTAGCAGTATTATTCATGATAATAAGGTAATCCCAGAAAACCAGGAAACCCAAGAATAACCAGCTGAACCTTAGCTCACGCTACGTATATCCTGGCATAGCCAAGCTAAGCAACTGGTGATTTTTTTTCTAAATGGTGGAGTTTCTTCAGACACGCGGCCATAGTGACAGCAGAAGGCGCCCGAGTTTTGAAGCAACTGGCTGTACTGTGGATCCTGTTTGGACACGGTGCACAAAACCCTTCACAATGTCAAGTCCTATAGCGGAAATTGTACCAAACTCCAAACAATTCCTTTGGCAGAGGAATGGGCTGCCCCCTTTCCCTTGACAGACGATATCTCTATTTGAGCGCTAGTATGCAACGCTGTCGTTTCAAGGTAAGGTTTTGACGATCGATAAATGTTCCGACTGAGCGCCTTGATTGTGTCAATACCCAAACGACAGGTGCCTTGTTTAACGACATAAAAAAGAACTGCTTCGCATTCATCGTACGTAACATCTGCAACGAAGCAACCATACACTGCAATTGATTTCTGCGAATAACCCAGAGGAATAATTAGAGGAGCGCTAAAACGCCTGTCCTTGGAAATGCTGCGTAAACGGGTCATGCGTCATAATTAAAACTGATAACCATGAACCCATGAGGACAGTTAACTTCGGTCGACAGACCGGTACTGACATGTAAATTGCAGGACGAGTGGATGTTTTCACCGCAGGATGCTCAATTCATCTGCAGTTCGCGAGTTTTCGCCGCCTATTTCATGAACCGGAGCGGTGACTCTGCTCCATACCGAGTGAAAATAGCGAGTTTTAGTGGACCGTTTTTTACGGTCTGCTCCGCTTCGATTGCAAGCGGGAGCGCCATTGCGCACGCGTGGCGCGCTAGGCCGCGAACGGCATTTGCTCCGGTAGTGCTGACCGTGCCGCCGATACCGGAGGGGACCGTCGAATACAATTAGCTAAAACTCTCTAGTGACGAATAGTACCGCCACCATGACACCACTTGTTTCTGGCGGGGAAGCAGAATGAAGCAGCGTTGAGTCCAAGTGAACTGGAGTGGTTGCAATGTGCCTGTTGGCGGCGTGACTGCTTCGAACGGCCGTCGGAATAGGGTGTGGGCAGCGGAGTGATTGCGCGAGCATTTAGGCACTGAACATCTTCAGTTTTGAATTCGTGGAAATCATTCGTGGAAACTGCGTCGGTATAACTACAGCTTGGGTGAACGAGAGAGAAAACCCTTCAAGACGCAACTGCTGGCGCACGTTCCGAGGTGGTATACCGCAATGAAGTCGTTCCCGCAGGGAATCTTCCTGGGGAAGGAGAACATCACGTAGCAAAAAGCTCCCGTAATACGGTAACTTACTCATTGATGGTTTCATCGAACTGATGCCCCCTATTGTAACAGTGCCCTTCGACCACGACATTGGTTGTCGTTAAGTGGGCATGCAGTGCAGCGAGAGCGATATTGCATGATGAAGTTCCATCCTTTGTCTCAGTGGCCTCCTTGCTGGCTTCGGATTCTTTATCAGTAGTTGTTGGCCCACCGGGCTAAGAGTTTCCCCGTGATGGAAGCGGCAGAGTGTGAAATGTGCGCTGACCTTCGACACCGAGGATGTGGAGTAGGAGAGCCTTGCGTCCGTACGGCGCACTGGCAAAATCACGAGGTCCGAGCGGGAAATTCTCGAACATTCGGATACATTGCGTCCAGGCAACAGCAGAACGGAGAGGCGTGGACAAGAACTGGGGTGGTGATGCCAGCACAGAAACACTCCCGGTGCAGAAAGGTGTTGGCGAAAATCCAAAAATAACGCACCCCTCCTTAACGATCACCCTGGTTGCCAATGTAGTGGTGGCCTGTGCCGACGATGAATAAACGACTAGACAATCGGAACGAAAGAACCATTATTCCAACTCGCGCATGCTTATAAACTGAAATAACACTGGCACAACCAGTGGCAGTGATCGCGGAACCGAAACCAAATATACAAATGTACAACACAGGGCTCCCGGAAAGACGGTCAACAGTACCTGAGGAGAATCTTGTGCCAGAGGACGTACGACGGGCAGGCGACAGCGACCGGGACTGAACGATTTGTGGCGGATAAGTGTTCTGGTGTTTGGTGATGTAGTCCGGCGGAAACGTGTTCCGGTGTTCGATCATTGGCTTTTGCTTTCATTTAACGGGTGTGGTGCATCGAGCGGGAATCCCCGAAAACAAGCTCTGCGATATAGGCCAGTACGGTAGATATGCCCTTCTTCTGTGTAGTTGTAGCGGAGGGGCCTGTGGGAAGGGGTGCGCCGCAGGTCACTTTTCAGACGGCCTGCTTCCGTCACGTAGGGAGCGCTGCGTCATGTCCCAAAGTAGATTTTAGTGTGATGGTACACACTAAACTTTTTTACACCCTTTTGGCCAAAAAGGGTGTAAGATAATTGAAAAAAGGGTGTTGGGAGGCCCTTACGCCCTTTTTCTTAAATCTCAACACCCTTTTTTGTAGCTTTCCACCCTTTTTGCGTGAAAAAAAGGGTGTTGACCAACCTCAACACCCTTTTTTTTGGAAGGGTGTTGAAAGGGTGTGGAAAAGGTGTTCAGCTCATCATTGATTGAGGTCATGCATGCAATATAATTTCAAAAAGACATCCCATTGTACCATCCACCCAACCTCGTCAAAAATGTTCAAAAGCAAAAAAAAAGCTGCCAAATTCAATAAAAAGCAGCGGCAGCACCGACGTTGAAACAGGAAAAAATATCAGCCCTTGCTTATTACGACATCGACAGAATAACACTCCCCCTCCCACTTTTTGTTTTCTACAGCCTTGCACGGAGCACAGCACAACCTTGAACTGTGACATCTGTATCATCATTCCGTCGTTCCCTGTTCCTCTCCTGCCCCACCAGCACAATCATAGCCCCCTCTGACAACAGTCATTCTCGTCACTCAGTGGAGTTATAAAGTACTAGCAATCACAATTTTATTCCATTCTTATTGTTAGCGACCGTAAATATTGTGTACAAATGCAATAAACAGACCACCTAGTTTCTCCTGCAGAAACAACGTTGGAGAACAAGGCAGATATCAAAAGAAAACAAAAGTTGGGGAGGGAGGGGGCATGAAATCGGGCGCTAAATAAACAGACGCCAAATAATAATACGATTACTTACACTAGAACACTGCCAAATTTCATTGCGGAGTGTTATCTTACTATCTGCTGCTTTTTTTAACGTTCAAATTGAGCGCCAAAAAACTCAGTTCGCGTTTTGTGTTTGTAAACTTAAAAAATATAAGCTTCTTTATTATATTACACACAAAAAATAATAAGTTACTGTTATATTCAGTAAAATAGGCAATTATTTATTGTTGTCGTTTTAATTTGTTTACGCAACCCGCTGCCAATGGCCGACACCCTGAGTACGGCGTGCGGCGGCGCGGCCAGTTACCTCCTCGAATCGTCCCGTGACCCGTCTGGCGTCGATTGTGATCTGTGGTGTACCGTCGTGCCGTTAAACAAGCGCAGTTATCAGGGTTAATTGGGTCCCTCGTCGTTTTCGGTTGTGGCTGTCGTGTTCGACTTCGCGAAGAAATATTTGAGAACAACTTTGCACCTGAAGACGGCTAATTTCGTTTGGCGCTTGCCCCTGAACGTCGCTCGCTCTTCTGCGTCGTTAAACGTCCTGGCAGGTAAGCTGTCTCGTCACATTTGCCGCCTTTCTTGTCACTGGATGTCGTTTGTAGCTGTGATCGCCGCTTTAAGGATTCGTTAACAGGAGCCCGCGTGTGTGAATTGTTTAACTGAACTGGCTAGGTTGAACCTAGAGGGCTGGTCTCTAGAAAGGCGATGTGCGAAAGAACATTGTGGTGCTTGCATTGAGCGCTGAACGCACTGGCGCTCAGTAACGCAGCGGCGCTCAGTAACTCAGTAACGTTTCCCATTCCGGAGCACTATATTGAACAGCTTCAGAGTTCACCACTGCGAACCACGTCTTACGCGTAGTTTATCAGAACACGGGCGGCTACTCCTCTAAACTGTGCTGCGCAGCGTTTACGGCTTCGTTAATCACCGCTGTCGTTTGTGCCGTGTTGGGAATGGCGAGGGAGAATCGTTTGCGAGCGAATGTGCGCGCCTCGCAAGCTTCGTTGCGTTTGCGGCGAGCCACCTCACCATGTGTACGGTGCCGCTGTACGCGGGCATTGATTTTGGCTGAATGTTGTGTTGCCCGAGTTGTAACATTCGTGCACCCAATAATTTCCATTCTTGCCTGTGTGGTAATCATGTGTCATCCTGTTTTAGACCTCTGGACGGTCTGAGCACATCACGTCCCTCCATTCAACCGGACAAGAGCCACAAGCATTGTCAACAGTGTTTGGCCGCCAGAACGTAAGTTTTCAAACACAGTTTTGGTAGCACAGTGGGCTACCATACTTGAATAATGTTCGATCACTTGAATGTACAAGTTCTCGCCCCCGTAACAACAATTATTGGTGTTTCATGCATAACCTAACATGTAGCCACTAAATGGCAACCTTTGTTGTTAATTTCGGAAAACTCAAAGTTTCACCCAAAATCATAATGTGGGCGTAGCAGTTAATCACCATGTATACGAATTTCCTGGTGTTAGTCATGTTTACGGTGAAGCCATATTTCTTAGGTACACAAAAATGTTATTACCTTCGTAGTTTAGTCTTCGATAAAGCCTTACCAGTTCTGTTTTCAGCTATTTTTTTATGTTTATCATGTGAATTGACAGTCCTTGCAGTCCACTTTTTCAAATAGTTATGTAACTGCCCGTACCATTTAAAGAGGCCTGATTGGGGTTCTGAAGGCTGCGATTTACGCACGCTAGTGCTGTACCGCCAATAAAGAAACATCCTTCCACAAAGAAAAAGATTTGAAAGTGTAAAGTATCAGCTGCATTATTCTTAACTGGAACATGCTAATTGAAAGGCCTGGGGCTTTTCCTGAAAGCACTGTGGATGTTATGAGAGAGGAAAACCACTCAAACACATCTGTCAAGGCCGTTGCTGCTCCAAGATGCGTGCAAGCATTGAGTCTTCTGAGCAATACATTACACCCTTTTTTTTAAACAACCGACGTGCATGCTGAACGTACTCCTGATTGGGCGTGTGCCAGGCGCGTAGCCAGGAATTTTTTTCGGGGGGGGGGGGGGGGCGTGGTCGACCAAAAGATGGGACGGGGAAATATGTAGGCAAGGCATCTTGCGCGTTGTTTTGCAAACGAAGCTTGAAATAACTGACTTTAACATGCGATTTGTGTATGCTCAACACTAACCGTAAAGCCCACCTTAAGGAGCTTAGATGGTGATGATAATGATGATCACCTAAATTCCCGTTCGCTGGTCTATGGGCAGACCACGGGCGATTCATTCGTCCGCAGAGCAGGTGGTTAGGTGGACCCGCGCTCGTGAGCGTGATCATGAGTGCGCTCGTGAGTGGCGCGCGGTCCCCGAAGTTTGTCGGGCGGAAGTGGAGGCCAACACTGGTTGTTTACTATCAAGATTCTCATGTTTTATAAAAGATTTTCCTTTAGAAAAGGGACTTTTTCTTGTCAGCTATGAAGTACAGTCGAGCACGATTTGAAGGTTATCGCGCCAGCATCGAGCGGCCAAGCGGGCCACCAGCCCACGGTTTCGTTTCGGAACCATGAAAATCGAGATTTCGCACTCTTCGCTCCCTTGTTGGCTGTTCCATGATACAACAATGGCCCGCACGACTGACTTGCCACCCTTTGGGTTTCAAGCTGTACATTCGTTGTTATCAAGCACAGACTTGGACTTGGTTGCCCTTTATCTACGCCGACGATAACGGAACTTGCATGGAATATTTGCTAAAGCTGGTGTTCTTTCTGCTTCGTTTGAAAGAGTAGCTTTCCCGCGACAACCTTCGAATCGCAGTGGACTGTACATGCGGCGAATTCGTATATTATGGCGGTGAAGCTAGCAAACGTGCGTCTTCGTCCTTAAGTAATCGCCTTTTGTTATTTTTTGTGCTAGTAACGTGAGTAGTAAACTTGCGCTAAGCGGAACACCTTATTGCACTGCTGTTGAATGTTGAGCTTGTTGCACGTTTCTTAAATTTCATTATATTTCTATCTGTTAAATCGAAACAGACATGGCTTCAGTAAAATTCTGGTTAAGCAAATACAGAATGCTGATCCTAACCAAGAGGGAGGTCAAGGAAACAGTGGAATAGTGCCAAAAAAACAAAGCTCCGCAATAAGGAGAATTGTGTAGTTTTGTTGATGTGGAGGAAATACAAGATGGGCAGAGCAATGCTTTTTATGCAGCAGAAATTATGGATCTGCAATAGTCAATGAAATGCGATGTCGGTAGAAAAATAAACATATCAAGGATTGATAGTTGACTGAACAAAATACAGCGACATGCTCTGTCATGTGATTATACTTTGTACCAGTGTAAAGACAAGGAATGACACGCTCCCGTCCACATGTAAGCCTATATGAGGCTTTTCCTGCTGTTCTGCCATTCCCCGGCCGTGCTGTTCCGCCAGTGAAACAGTGGGGCTGTTTTGATCGGCTTGCGGCAGGCTCCCGGCGCTTGTCGGTGTATCTGGCGCGAAATGCAGCCGGGCTGTATATATTGACAGGTACAACACCATCCTGAGCGGGCGCAGGGATCAGACGTTGACATAGCCCTTGTTTTCAGCTTTATATGAGCAAGAATGTCCTTAAAACTGCAGGTTCCGTGCCTGCAGGTGACTTCAGGCGGTTTTTCAGGCTGCTTAAACCGCACCCCAGCCTTGGCATAAAACATTATAGGGGTGGGGGGGGGCACTGGCTTCCCCTCTCCCCCCCCCCTTCCCGGCTACGCCCTTGGCGTGTGCTTATTCTTTCTTGCATCCACCACATTCGAGTCGTCACGTTGATTTGGGAATGCTGGAATCCAGCATATGCTGGCAAGATACGAGAGCTTGAACACAACCCACTTGCCCGCAATGAGTTTTCAAAGATCTCCACCACCTGAAGGTACTGAAGTGAGATGTAAGCATTGCCTGAAAACCATACCAGATGAGGGTACCAAATCATAGTTATGGGTCTTTCTCGCCCATTTACGTGTTCTGAACGAAAAAAGTGCCATTTAAAGGTGACACGTTCCCTGCCGATTTCTGATGCCTGATTAAGTTTGTGGGCGTAAATTTAGCGGCTTGCTCACATGTCTAACGTGTATGTGTGCTTGTTAGGAGTGAAGTAGGTAAAAATTGAAAGGTTTGATTGTAGTTGTGTATAGATTACCTACATTGTTTTCATTCCTAGAAAAGAAAAATTGAGGTAACCCTGCCAATTGTTCTGCATTGCTGCGTTTTATTATGCTTGTATGATTCGTAGAACCTGCAGGAGTTCAGCTGCTTGTTAAAGGAGAAATGAACAGTGGTACAAAAAGAAGAGCATCTACTAAATAAAAATCTTCACAATCGCAGGATGCCAACGGTCCACCTACCAACTTGCGTCCTGCATTGTTTCTGCTGGGTGGAGCGGCGCATGGAGCATTTTTCAGCTTCTCGAAGTTTGTGATCAAGCGCTGCCCCAAGTGAAGGATGCCACAGAGGGGTCTTCTGTTTTAATGCCACAATTTCATGTGCTGAGCACTTACTCGTAAGGCATTTTAAATATTCATCATCCCAGAGGGTATGTTACCTCCGTCTTGGGTGGATTGTGGCTGCAATCAGGTTATTTGTGACAGAAACAAGTGAACCACGTGGTGAGAGTCATTGAGGCCTTGTTGATTGCGCATGCTTCTGAAATAACATTATCATTCAGCTGAATACTTTCTAAATATTTCAATTTGTGAACAAAATATGATAAAAGTCATGATTAGTTGTACTACAGTGCAGGAAAGAAATGCCAGCATATATTTTAAGAGCCTCTGATATTTCAGGTCATTGGCTGGTGAGCAATAAAACAGAACTGAAAATTGTTTAAAGTGAAATCAAATATTTGTTGTCACCAGTGCATGACCCGTAGTAAAAGCTATCTGGTCTCCCAATTTCAAATGAGACCGGAAATGCCAAAAAAATAAGGAAATAAACAAGACAGCTCTCTACAATAAACCAATTCAAAGAATTGCTCAATGTCTATAAAGTGGTGATTCAGGCGGGTTAGTTCGGTGTTGATGAAATACAAGCAGGCACTCGCCTGGTCAAAAACAAATAAAGACGTTTTGGGGGCCCTACTGGTCCCTTGATCACAATGAAAGGGGGGTGAAAGGTCGCGATTATTTATAGGTTCGGTGGCGCAGAGTGCGCATGTATGTCTCGGGGAGATTACCCCGCGACCGGTTAATCGTGTTTTTAGTTGGTTGAATATGCACTGATTCTAAAAGTAGTCGTGTCGACAGGCGCTTCTCTGATGCTATTATGCTTGCGGAATCCCAATCGATGACGTGGTCAGTAGCCAGGTGATGATCCGCCAAGGCATTTCAGCTTGCATTGCCTTTTTTGACATCGTTCTGGTGCTATTGAATTCTTTTAAAAATTTCCAGTTTCACCTATGTAGGATGCGTCGCAATCCTTGCATAGAATTTTGTAGGCAACTCCGGGGAATCTTGATTTTTCTAAAGGGTCCTTCACGCGTACCAGCTTCTGCTTAAGCCTGTTCGTTGGCACGTGTGCAATTTTAATGCCATATGTGCCAAACACCCTTGCAAGAGCTTCACTGATGCCTTGCGTGTAGGGGACGGCAGCGCGTTTTTGCCTGTCTTCTTCAGGAACCCTTTCGGAGGAGGCAACTGAAGCCCGCAATTGTTGCGTCCTCACAAGCTTTGAAGGGTAGCCGTTGCTACGAAGGTCCTTCCTTACCACGGCTAGCTCTTGCTTGCGCAGACCAGGCTCAGAGCAGATTCGTGATGCGCGTGAGAAGAGTGCAGCGGCGACGGAGCGTTTTTGGCCTATAGGATGCGCAGAGTCGAACCCCAGGTATCTACCCGTGTGGGTCGGCTTTCGATACACAGTGGTTGTAAATCCTTTGGCCGACCGTTTCAGAAGTACGTCGAGGAAGGCGATCTGTCCGTTATTTTCCTGTTCCATGGTGAACTGGATGCTTGGAACACAAGAGTTTAGATGCTCAATTAAAGGCATTACGTTTCGGCGGTGGATCACACAAAAACAGTCGTCTACGTAGCAGACAAAAATCTTAGGGTCGTCTTGTACGAGCATAGCGCAGACTTTTCTAGAGCCTCTAAGGCAATATTCGCACAGACTGCTGAAACGGAAGCTCCCATCGCTGTTCCATACCGCTGCTTGTAACATTCTACGTTGAAAACAAAACATGTGTTCTGCAGGCCAAATTCCAGGCAAAATTACGCCGTCCGGAGTTGCAAAGATCTACTCGAGAACGATGCATCTCTGCCTTCACGTTCGCCAATTGAGACGCAAGACTTATATCGTCTCCTGGAATTTGGCCTGCAGAACACATATTTTGTTTTCAACGGACACTATTACAAGCAGCGGTTTCGAACAGCGATGGGATCTTCCGTTTCAGTAGTCTGTGCAAATATTGCCTTAGAGGCTCTAGAAAATTCTGCGCTATGCTCGTACAAGATGGCCCCAAGATCTTTGTCTGCTACGTAGACGACTGTTTTGTGTGATCCACCGCCGAGACGTAATGCCTTTATTTGAGCATCTAAACTCTTGTGTTCCAAGCATCCAGTTCACCACGGAACAAGAAAATAATGGACAGATCGCCTTCCTCGACATACTTGTGAGATGGTCGGCCAAAGGATTTACAACCAGTGTGTATCGAAAGCCGACCCACACGGGTAGATACCTGTGGTTCGACTCTGCGCATCCTATAGGCCAAAAACGCTCTGTCGCCGCTGCACTCTTCTCACGCGCATCACGAATCTGCTCTGAGCCTGGTCTGTGCAAGCAAGAGCTAGCCGTGGTAAGGAAAGACCTTCGCAGCAACGGCTACCCTTCAAAGCTTGTGAGGACGCAACAATTGCGGGCTTCAGTTGCCTCCCACGAAAGGGTTCCTGAAGAATACAGGCAAAACCGCGCTGCCGTCCCCTACACGCAAGGCATCAGTGAAGCTCTTGCAAGGGTGTTTGGCACATATGGCGTTAAAATTGCACACGTGCCAACGAACAGGCTTAATCAGAAGCTGGTACGCATGAAGGACCCTTTAGAAAAATCAAGATTCCCGGAGTTGCCTACAAAATTCCATGCAAGGATTGCGACGCATCCTACATAGGTGAAATTGAGAGCATGACGGAATCCCGTCTGGCCGGGAGGGTACATTAGGAACGAAAAAGAGACGCCGACCAGTCCAAACAAAACGTACTGACGTTTCGGCTTCCAGCACGGAAGCCTTGTTCACAATAAATGCATCACCAGAAGTGGGTCGTTTAAGTGGGCTTGAATAATGGCTGCAAAGAGCGTGCGTAGATCGGGTTTAGATTTCAGTCGTTACGATTGACCGTGTTAGATGTGGTCTGAATGATTAGTGATTCCAGATGTAGCCGTGATGCGGTCACTTTTTCTGTAGCGACGATTCTTGCATTGTCCCAATCAATCTTGTGGTCATTCACGACGGCGTGTTCGGCTAAAGCATTGTTGCGGACGCTTCTATTCTTTACGTTACGTGCGTGCTGCTGCAGACGATTCTTATAATTTCCTGATTCCCCGATATACACGCCGCTGCAGTCTGCACAAGGTATCTCGTATACCACACCGGGGAAGCGCTCCTTGGGCAAGCGGTCCTTGACTCTCACGAGCTCATGGCGCATCTTTTTGGCTGGAACGTGGGCCACCTGCACGTCATATTCCCGTAGGACACGTGCCAAACATTCACTTGTTCCTGGAAGGTAGGGCACAGGAGCTCGCTTCATCGGGGCAGGAGGCACGTCCAGTTGTCCCCGTCGGGTCAGTTGGCTTTCCGTTGCATTTATAAAGTGCCTCGGGTAACCGCAGCTAGCCAGGTCGTCCCACCCCTTTGCCGTGTCCATCGCCGCATCCTCGGGCTTCGAGCACAATCTTTTCGCACGCTGCAGTAGCGTGCTAACAACAGCCCTCTTGTGGGAAGCGGGGTGCACGGAGTTGAAGTTCAGGTAGCGGCCTGTGTGCGTTTCCTTGCGGTATACGCTGAAACGTAGCCTCTGGCCCTGCCGAGACACGAGGACGTCCAGGAAGGGAAGTTTGCCATCGGCCTCCTCTTCTGACGTGAACTGAATGGCACGTTCCATACTGTTGAGGTGGGCCAGCAAGCTGTTCGCCGCGTCTTTCTGAACGACGCAGAAACAATCGTCGACATAACGCAAGAACACTTTTGGTTGAGGGGCAAAGGAGGCTAGCGCGCGTGCTTCCAGCGCTTCCATGGTCAGGTTCGCCGCCGTGACCGAAATAGCGGCACCCATTGGAGTCCCCTGCCTTTGCTTGTAAAAATGGCCCATAAAGACGAAGTACGTATTGTTCAGGCAAAAATCTAGAAGCCTGCGTAGTTCTGGCACATCCATCGGTGATCTCCCGGGCAACGTCTCATCAGCCTCGAGAGCAGCGGTGCATACGTTGACAGCCAGGTCAATCGGAACGCTCGTGAAAAGGGACTTCACGTCGAAGGACACCATCAAGTCGTCTTTCTCGATCACGGTGTTGCGAGTCTTCTCGACAAAATCGAAAGAATTACGAACGTGAGTGGTCCCTTTACCGACGAGCGGAGCCATAACTTGGTGCAGGAACTTCGACAGGTGGCCCACGTTCCAGCCAAAAAGATGCGCCATGAGCTCGTGAGAGTCAAGGACCGCTTGCCCAAGGAGCGCTTCCCCGGTGTGGTATACGAGATACCTTGTGCAGACTGCAGCGGCGTGTATATCGGGGAATCAGGAAATTATAAGAATCGTCTGCAGCAGCATGCACGTCACGTAAAGAATAAAAGCATCCGCAACAATGCTTTAGCCGAACACGCCGTCGTGAGTGACCACAAGATTGATTGGGACAATGCAAGAATCGTCGCTACAGAAAAAGTGACCGCATCACGGCTACATCTGGAATCACTAATCATTCAGACCACATCTAACACAGTCAATCGTAACGACTGAAATCTAAACCCGATCTACGCACGCTCTTTGCAGCCATTATTCAAGCCCACTTAAACGACCCACTTCTGGTGATGCATTTATTGTGAACAAGGCTTCCGTGCTGGAAGCCGAAACGTCAGTACGTTTTGTTTGGACTGGTCGGCGTCTCTTTTTCGTTCCTAATCCTACATAGGTGAAACTGGAAATTTTTAAAAGAATTCAATAGCACCAGAACGATGTCAAAAAAAGGCAATGCAAGCTGAAATGCCTTGGCGGATCATCACCTGGCTACTGACCACGTCATCGATTGGGATTCCGCAACTATAATCGCATCAGAGAAGCGCCTGTCGACACGACTACTTTTAGAATCAGTGCATATTCAACCAACTAAAAGCATGATTAACCGGTCGCGGGGTAATCTCCCCGAGATATACATGCACACTCTGCGCCACCGAACCTATAAATAATCGCGACCTTTCACCCCGTTTCATTGTGATGAAGGGACCAGTAGGGGCCCCAAAACGTCTTTATTTGTTTATTTGTTTTTGACCAGGCGAGTGCCTGCTTGTATTTCATCAATAAATCACCCTCCCCTGACGAGTTTTCGTCGAACCTTGGACTCTGTTAGGTGTCAGTGGGTTTACACAGCCAACTTGTGGGGACGCACATAAGCTCTTAACAAATGAGCTGCGTGGTGGCTATGCACTAGCCATGGTTTTTATTAGTTGCCTTGATGAATATGATCTTCTGTCGCAGTGTTTTAGGTAGCTCACTCGCACATTATTCCTTTGTTTTTAGGACATTGTGGAGTGTCCAATGATTTTTCGTTCTATTTCTGATTTTTATTGCAACTGTAAATATGTCAGGAGTCCCGTAATGAGTTTCTGGCAGTAATAGAGCACTAATGTGTGCATGAAGGCAGCCTAAATAAAAAAATTGGCTGCCTTGCCTTTGCTTAGAGGGGCCATGCAGACAACACACAAGTTTCGTTCATTCGACAGATTGCCTCGTTAGAATCATACTGACACCATTTTTAACGCGCACTTCACTCGAATAAGCTATATAATTAGGAAAAAGGGAATGGCCATGCGACCCACTAGCTCATTTCCCACAGCAGTACCTATGATGTCATATGTCCCCAGCTGTGCGATTGGCTGAGGCCGGCAAAAGCAAACGCAAATGGGGCAGGCCTTATAAACATGCCGAACGAGCTATTTGCGCTTAAATGTAATGCATATTCATTTTACAGCAGTAAAAATGGTGCAGTAAACAATGAAAGTTACGAAAATACGCGTAAACATACAAGTATCGATGCGCACTGCTGTTGGTACGGCGTGCACTATGCTTGTTTTAGCTGGACAGCACTCCGCCGCTTTGGAGTTGGCTTGCACGGCACTGGCCGATTGGCATAGGCGATGTTGTCTTACGTGACCCTGTTTGTCGAGGATACCCCATGTTTCACAAAACCATTACTTTCTACAGTAACGAAAACAAGCCAGGTGCAGACGCGGTCAAAAACAAAGCAATGGCAAACAACGGTTCGTGGATGAGTATGGTAGCTCCACCTGGGAGGACTGATGGCTAGCAAGGCTGCAGACCCGAGTGACGCAGTAGTTTGTTTGATTACACGCACTTATGGCTTCATTGCTGACATCCCAAAAACACACGATATGGTGGGAGAATCAGACTTTTAACCTAAATTAATTTCTCAGTGAATGCAGCATCATTTGCTGCCGGTCAAGTGGTGGGGGCACTTATAAAACAGGAAATATGTCGAACGAAACGAAATTCTATGTTGTCCCAATGGCCCCTTTAATGCACTGTATTGTATTTTTGGTTGCTGTAGTGATGTCACCATGAAGGAACCGCAGTAGACAAAGTTAATGTCAGCGCTTTACCATGCATTTTTTTGTGTTTGATGGAAACAAATATAATACTCTAACGAAGGACTTTATCCGAAGCGTTCCCCGTTTCGGAACCTACTTGGCTCCGTCATTAGAACTGTCTATGTTTGACCAAGAGTAATACAGTCTACGCCCGTTACAACGGACCCTCTGAATCCGGAAAAAAACGTCCGCTGTAGCCGAAGTATGCAGTATCCGACCTGGGGGGAGGGGCGGGGGCTATGAGCCCTACAGTGGGTACTTTGACCGATATTGCATGCATAGTACATACACTTTGTTCTTTCTACACGCCTGCAGCACCTCTGCACAGTGTTCGCGCGAGGGCAAAGAATCGCGTAAACACCGTTTCCAAAACTTAGCACCGGCACTTCGAAAAGGCCTAGCGCATGTGGTCAAGCGTGTAAAGACGCAAGATGAGCTGAGCAAATAACGCAAGAATATAACTAGGCGCAATTATAAACCAGCTATAAAACATCAGTCGTGCCCATCAGCATTAGCTAGGCTCTTTTAAATCCCCTCACGACGAGGCAGGTTTTCCCGAAACCGTTCGTCAAACAAATCGGATCGCTGCCTGACGTTCCCTCAAGGCAGATTCCACATTTTTAGCGATTTTATTCTGGTCATTGAAACAGATGTAATGAAATAATCTGATGACGGTCAGCTGTAAAATCGAAAGTTAGACCAGTTGGACTGCGCACGGTTACCGGCAGATTGCACACAATGGATGGGGAACAACCCCTACTTGAGGCATTTCTTACCTTTTTCACCGAACGGAACGGGAACGATGCATGCGTGGGAATAATAAAAGCCGAACTTCACTGAACCCGAGTTTTTTATTACATAAAAAAACTGACGAGGGCAGACTCGCCTCCGAGTGCACCACTTCGAGTATTCGATTGCCCTGTTTTCAATCTCACCGGAGTCGCGTTTATCGGCAGCGGCCTTGTTCTTGACGGTACAGCGGACACTGTGCTTAGACAGGCCTGTACTTCTGGCGATGTCAGCCTGTTTTTCCTCGTGTTCAACAGCGTTAATTACGCTTAATTTATCCGACAGTGAAATCAGCTACCCTGCCGCTCATGCCGCTGGTCGCACAAAAAAAAAGCCACTGGCTTGGCTTGGCTGCGCCAACGACCCGGCTGCTAGCAATGTTGCCAGACATAATAGTTTTCTTGCCAAAATAAACGAAAAAGCACACCGGGCGCCGGCCCCGCGGAAGTCCGCTATAAACGTTCAGTCGAAACAATTTTCGCCTAAAATTTAGTCTGTTGTAGCCGATAGTCTGCTCTAGCCGGGTCCGTTGTGAGCGGAGTGGACTCCATTTAAAATGCATGGGTACCAGACAAACCAACAGAAATGGTCTGTTGTAACCGAAAGTCTGTTGTTGCCGGATCCGCTGTAACGAGCGTAGACTGTAGTTCTACATATAAACAATTTTTTTGTTTGCTGCAGCGGATCAGAGGCTAGGGCACAAATAGGGGGTAGGACAGCTAGATATCTGTTCATCTTTCGCCGGCTTGCTTGGGTGTGACAACTGTATCTAGTTGTCAATTCCAATTTGTTGTGGTCAGTTTTTCTCAACTAAATTGTAGCTTTTTTAAAGATTATGGTATGTTTTTGTGGGCCTAAAGGGTTGCCTCATTGCATGTTTGGCCTATGTAGCGTTGAAAGCGGATATTTTGCTTCAAAGTGGAATGTAGGCCTAGCATCATAGTTCTTTGGTTGCTGCTCACTTTCATTCATGCCATTATTTTTTATATTATCACTTCAAATTAAAAGTTAACCAATCTGCTGTCATTTTAATTTTGTCACCTGCTTTATACTTTCTTTTTTTCCAACTGTCTGTAAGGAGTGACAATTCGTCTTTTTATGATACCAAGGCAGTCGGACTGTGCTAGTTGGTACATGTTTGAATGGATGAAAAACCAGCGGAAAACACAGGGTACGGAAGAGAACGACGGGATAAGCTTGTCCCGTTGTTCTCTTTTAACTGTGTCCTGTGTTTACCGCTGGTTTTTCATCCATTCAATTTTCATGAATTTGTTGAACAGTGATTAGTTTAAGTGCTCAAGCAATTTTTGGCTTGAAGGTTCCCTGTAGCATTTATATAAGTGCTCTCTGCTCTTTTTTTACCCAAGACCCCATTACCAGCCTTAATGAGATTGTCTTTTGTAGACATGAAGTTGAAATAAATATTTGTTTGCATTGCTTTGCATATTTTGAAAGAATTGCTTGCTCACTTTCTTTCAACCCTGTTTCTTAATCCTGCTTAAAGCATTTTTCCATGTTTATTTTTTTTTCAGAACCAGGAAGGGTGCTCATCCTCGGTTCTTGCTGAAGCACCAGTATCTGTACTTCACACGTGAGCTTTGAACACGCAGTAATTATGGTATGAAACATTTTACCAGTATTAGCTTGCTTTGTAGATGTCAAAGCTCTCGACAGTGTAGTACATTGTCTGGTGTAGTGCACAATCTCTCTATAACAGCACCCGCTGGGTGCTGTTGTAGAGAATAATTTTGTGGCTATAATACTTGAGATTATTTTAAAATGTACATCAAATACTAGTAAGAATAGCTCTCTAAATTGGTGGCCATTTTCCTGGTGGAGGCAGAAAGTGAAAATGCCCATGTGTGGAGATTTAAGTCCACAATAAATATCCCAAAGTTGCCAAAGCTAATCCAGAGCCCTCCTCGCGGTGCACTTAATATCCCATGTGCAGCTTTGTGTAAAAACAGCCAGAAATGTATGATCAATTTAAATTGATTGTAATGTTTCTAAATGCAAGTATTCTAAGTTTAAGCTGCCTTATTTAGTAAAATATTTTCTAACAATTGCATAGCTACCAAAGGTTTACAGAAAAGCTTTCATTGGTTATGCACCTTCTCAGCGAAACAAAAATGTCATTAAGAAAAGCAGAAAAAACCTAAATATGGAAAGTAGCAACACTAAAGCTGCTAATAAAAAAGATGCTAAACGTTTTATCGATAATATTGCTGATTTTACTTCTAGTCAACTCTAAAAAGGGCTATAGACGGGTTTGATGGTTCCCATGACGCACCTCGTAATACTAGACGAAACTAATGGGCACTGGCTGTTGGCTTTTCATTTGCAACATCGAAAAATGACCCCACATCCACCAGCAGGGACATAATGCAAGGCACCATGCACAAGCTAGACTCATGATAAAATACTGCTATAACAACAATGTCATCACATTTCAACCAGGGAACTCATATGCATTGTTCTGTGATGTTTACAGTTCTTGGTATTGCTATGTGGGGTCATTTTTCATGAAGCAAAAAGAATAATGTAAAATAAAATAAGTGGCAGTGGGGACCCAACTTTTATGGGTAGAATAAAGCCACAGTACGTAGGGAAGTATACATATTGTATTTGGTCTGCCTTAATATTGAGCTTTTCTGCTCAGCTCAAGAATAAGGCACTAAACATTGCGAGTAGCTACCGTGATTGGAAGTTTGATGCAATGCTGAGAAGCCAAGGGTTTTAAGGTTCGAAGAACTTTTGTGCAGTTGATCTGTTGCACGCCTACTTGCTTTCACTGCATAACACGTTTATGCTGTGCAGTGAAGCTCGAAGGTTGTGCGCTGCAGTTTAGCAAAATGAACATAAAATTGAATTTTTAACACCGTTTCGAATAATCAACATCCTCTAATGATACAACTTCTGTACTGCGATTTGGCTGTAATATTAGACTTTATAAATGGATGTTTCAAAAATCGGTGGGTCAAAAAGTTCAAGTAAATTATCAGCTGACATTGAGCTTTAATGGAATGTCTCATAGAACGGAGCTTGGAAAGCACGAATGTTTCATACCGTAATTGTGTGTCATACTGTGCCATATGTGGCTGCACACCTGCAGCGCCATTTGTGAACCGAGGATGATGCACCCTTTTTGTACCCCTTTAGGTGGGTGCTTTTGCAGGAAAAGCTCCTACCTATGATATTTTGGGCAGAAAAGGGTGCTCCTGCGGCGAAAGAATCCAAGCACCCTAAAGGGTGTGCTTGGATTCTGGCGGTACTTGTCCGTGCTAAGCGCATGATATGGTTTGGACATTCCAAGCTCTAGCCCGCCGAACGCAAAGTAATGCCTTGACTCCAACGCGAGTGCTTTTAATAACAACTTTGATGACACCACTGTTGAGAATCGGTTGAAACGGAGCAGGCGACGCACGTCGGTGTTATATTTTTCTTCGGCGTGCGGCCGCAGTGGCACGAGCCGCGCGATCAGCCATGTTCGTGGCTATTTCAGTGTTGCCAAACGAAGAAATTGACAGCTAAACTTTTCAATGAATACCGGCTATAGGATGGGTCAAAGATAAATGTTCTTTATAGTTCAGACTGCTGTGTCCACCTCATTGCATTCGGAGGGAAGGAAGTTCATAATTGCTTGTATCTTGATATTTGGTATGTGCTTGGCTGTAAAGTTTTAAGGGAACTTGCCAAAATGTTTATTAATAGACACCTCAATCATAGTTTATGGTTGTGAATTAGTTTTAGTCTCAGGATTCATGCACAGAATTTTGCAAACATTCTTGTTTCTTTTTTTGTGTTGCAACATTTACTGTCGATTGTAAAAGTTTGTTCGGAAAACGTGGTTTCATTCGGCTTGAGTCTCAAGATTTTTGACACAAAAGAAATTGTGCAATTTATGGTCAATAGAACTTATAAATGTGGTTGTCTGCCTTTTAAAAAAGTTGTGACGACAAATACCAATACAAGTTCTCTACGAGTGCACATCACATGGGATATTGTTTTTGGAAGCTACCACCAGAAAACATGATTGCAATTGTAGTGGGGTCCAGTTCTGTCTAGTTGTATCACTTGAATGCTAATGTGTATTGAGCACACTGATAACGGTTTTCAGTGGTCCCTCTAGTGCACCAATGTTGTGATCGTCACGTGCATGAAATTGTGAAGTTCTATTATTTCTTCTTTTTTGGTTCAGACTACTACGTTTTTTTTGTGTGTCATGTCAAGTTAACCGATATTTCAAGATATCCGAGTTTGATGCCACGAGGGATCACTGTATATATAACTTAAAATTGTGCCATTAGTCATAAATTGTTGCATTTCATTTACTTACAGAGCCTCCAGACATACACCTGTCGCCATGAATTGCATTAGGACACCATGGTGATAGGTCGCAAGCCTCCAAGGCTATGGTGATGACATGCGCAACACCATGGTACTGCGCATGCCATCACCTTTAAAAAACGGTGTGAGGATGCTCAACACCCTTTATTTAGGGTGTTGAGCATCCTCAACACCCTTTTTTGAGCTCAACACCCTTTTTTTGTTCTTACACCCTTTTTTCGTCCGTACACCCTTTTTTTGCGAAAACACCTTTTAAAGGTGTTAGCCATGGGACAAGGTTTTTACACCCTTTTCGGCCAAAAAGGGTGTAAAAAAGTTTAGTGTGAACGATAACTTCAATCTATGGGAAATCTGCGTCATCGTTTATGATTGACTGGCGCATACGCGCGGGAAATTGGACCATCCTCCCGCGCCCGCTACGCTCGCGTCTGCTTGGAATGGGTGCAACCGCTGCTGCGCCTACCAACTCGCTGCACTGCACGAAATATAGGAGAACTCTACAAGTTGTCAGACGGCGTATTTGCGAGGATGAACAAGTTGTAACCTTAACACTTTTATTTTCTCTCCGTCACGTGAATCCCTGTAACCATGTCTGAAGTGCTGTTCGGACTCGTGTTCCTAGAGCATTCGCCGTCATGTTACTTTCAACACAGCCCTACCTCCCCCAAGGCGAAGCGGACGACAACCAAAGTGTTCGCCTAGCCTAGTGAAACGCTTCCTGTTTCCAAGGTACAGAGTAATTGTGGTGTCAGTGGGGTAAGCAATTCTCAAGATTTTGGTGTTATGGTCCCCCTTGGACTGCGAGTCTAGTGCGGTTCCGAGATAGGCGTTGTGGCTGCCTCGGGGTTCCCTTTACGTTTGCTTCCGTTTCTGGTAAGTTGTTTTCGTGCTGGGTGGCAGGTCACAATAGGGCTTTTCTGTTTCTTCACACGAAGCGCAGATATGAGCGAGGGTGGTTCCGCTTTTGTACATTCCTGTGAGTGAGGCGGCTGAGACTTTTCCATAAGAGTGACCTCACTACGTGTGACGACGTTTGGCGATAGTAAGTTTCAAGGCGTTCTGCTAAAAATTTGACCGTTATGAAGTCTGGTGAGAAGGCGTACTCAAACTCTAACGGTAGTACCTCTACCATTTATTTTACATGCTAAATTTCATATCTCGCGTTGAGTAATTGGAATGCTGCCGCTGACTCGTCCTTGTCGCTACCTCATTGTTAGCTGAAACCTGAATGTCTCTGCGCTCAGCCTAGTTATTGCATTTCGTAGTACTGAATCCTACGGTGCAACGATGGCTTGTTCCGGCGCGGAGACTTTCCAGACGTCAACACACACATTATTCTATCCTCTTTTTTGCTCTTCGGGCCACGAAGCTCTTCTCTGTGTCTCAAGTCACGTTAAATTGGACGTGAGCGTGTTGAACCTCGACCGTGGAGTAGTTGTACTCCAATGAACGTCCTCGTCTCATGCTGTTTAAATTCGACGTTTCGGACCACATCGGGGACGTGAACGTCGACGCGTCTGGCTCCTGCAAGTTTTCAATATGGGAAACGTTTGGGTGGCGGGTGGACCGTGGTGTCTACGCTGTAGGGAAAACCGTTTGTACCAACGCGGCTAAGTGTAGAATATTCAAACCTGGAGCTTTGGAACGACAACCTGCGGAGATGGATGGCCGTGAACCACCGTGAGAGGTGTCGTGTGGAAGGACTGCCGGGAGAACGCCGTTGGACACGATGCTAAAAAGTCGAGGGTAATTTCGATTGCCTGAAGTGCCGTTGCTTCTAAGTCACCGGCCGGTCACTTTCGTAAACTTCAAAGCAGAGCGCAGACGGAGATTGCGCTACGTACATATATTTGATAAGTCAAGGCTTCGAAATTGTCCCGCTCATATGTCGTTCTTCATATGTCAAGTCGCTCAATTATTTACATTTTGAATGCATAAAATGCGGTGTCTTTTATTTCGAGCTCGAATATGGTATCTTGCAGGCACACGGAGACGCTCAAGCGGACTCCAGGTCATCCGTCGCTGCCTTGAACAGTATGGTAACTGCGCAGCGAAGTGCGCGTTGCTCCCAGCCATGCTTTTCCATTGCGCACTTACTGTCGGTCCACACTGGGCGGTAAGAGATAGCCACAACGCCCTACTGCTGTGGGCGGACTGGGCAGACAAAAAAACCAGCCCCAAAAACCGCTTCTTTGTACCTTGAGGGGGGGTTGCGTCGGTGGGTTTCTTCTGAGCAAGCGGTCATCTTCCCAGATTAAACGGGTGCTAACATTTAGCTGGAGACGAACGCAAGAGAGACCGGTCCCATGCTGCTATAAACAGGAATGATATGTTTAAACCACATGATGATGATGACTGACTGGCGCATACACTAGAAAATTAACATGAGACTACAAGCAAACCTGATGCGAGCGCGCGTGTTTGTTACTTTCTAAGTACTAGTCCCCGGGCCGTTTGTGAAGTGCCGTTAACCAGCCCATTTTCACGTTTTATTGTCTTCCGGGGCATCATCTTCATGTAGGGAATATAGTCAACTTTGGACAATTTTCTCGAAGCGCGTACGTGCCATGTGTTTTCGGGATCCCATTAGCTCAATGGCGATTAGACATGATACTCGTTTGCGTAAATGCCACAATACCTCGCTTGCATGATTGATTATGTCCATCAATTTGTGGGAGGAATCTTGATTGCCGAAATCTTCGTACACCGACATGTCCGTTCACCGATATGTCCGCGCAGCGAAATGTCCGCACCGAAACAACCTGAACCAAAATGTACTTCAACGAAATGGCCTAGACCGCCGTGGTTCGCACCATCTTTGATAAATAACTCATCTCGTTTCAAACAGAAGTGGGGTTTCATAGGAATAAATATTACAACCTTTAGCATGGCTGTAGCAAATCATAAAATACACTTCAGACGTAACAATGCTTATGATGGTTCATAAGCAGGCGCACTTCATTAACCTCATTCGGAAAGCGCAATCGACATGAAGACAAATTTCCTCTATCCCTCAGTTTTACACGCAAAACTAACGACTTTTATATAATGTACTTTTGTTTTATCTCCACACGCTTATCAGCCGTTCTTCTGAGAGCCATATTGCTCAAAGCCTGGCCGTAACAGCTCCAATACATTGTATCGAAATCGGTTTTCTATAACACTATCCACAAAACAACGCATGTCTTCCTTCTACTCGTTCATTGCACGTAATTCTCTTTGTATATCCGAACTAAATTAACAAGTCCCATTTCGGAATCTTTAGTTTTTTCCGTTTCCACGTGTTCACTATGTGGCACGTTCGAATAGCTAAAATGTGAATAACGCAAAGCAGGCAAAGCACGTCTGGTTTTCTTGTGTTAGAGAGGCAGGTCAACCGGATAGACGTTTGCAAGTTAAATGTACTTGATATGATGTGTCTGAAGCGAATGCGGATCAGAATGTTGGCACCATTTTGTGAGATTTGGTAATGACCATAAACGGAAGTTAGGGAAAGCGTCGGCCACTACACGTTTGTAGGAATGTGCTGCTTTCTGGGTTGGGTAACACTGTAGGAGTTTTCACACTTTGTACTAAAGAAACAAAAACCCAAACGGAGCATTTCGCAACATTGCGTGCCCCTTTTTTTTTGATAAAGGCCTTTGATTTCCTTTAAGCACGTGTCCACTAGTTTCCTTTTCAACGCTCCTCCTATTTCTTTAAAGAACCGGCAAATGAACACTGTTAATTCGGTAGTTCAGAAGGACAATCACGCCTTGTCAAATCAGTGGCCGGGGTACGATACATTTAAACCTAAATCCCTAAAGTTTTCAACAGCACAGCTGTTTGGGCCTAGCTTTCTCCTTCCGTGAAACCAAAAATCCGGAAGCCTGAAGAAAAAGATGTGGTCAGGGAGATCCTGATAATTTAACATGGGTCCCTTTACTCCGCGAAACCGGCATTCTAACAACTGGGTTCTCCCAAAGGCCCGAGGGGTACGGAGATACCAGCGGCGGAAAAGAATAACATGCGCAGCCGATTGGCGAGAAAAAACACATTTTCCGGGGTCTTAATCGAACCTAGGTTCCTGCACGTTACTTAACGGGCGTCTAGGCAATTGAGCCATCGTTGAATTCCGGCCGCACAGCGTTTACTTTGGGTATTTAGCGACTAGCGTTCCCTTTGGAGTTTGCTTGCGGAATATTACTCTTGCTAACGCGATCCACGTCGGGAGAGATGCGAAAGCCTGATCATGAAAGGATCGGTGCCTGCAACTGATGAAGAACTTTGAGTGGCATGTTCGGAAATAAATGTATGGGTGCAACAGGCGCCGATCTCCGCCGAAGGCAGAAAGGCCACCAGGTCTGCTATTTCTCCAGGCTTGCCCCACTGTTACGAGGTTGTGCCCATTTTCGTAATGTGAAATATGATATTAGCACCATCCTTCGCCCCTATTTTTTAAGTAAAGATTGCTGAGTATCTTTTATGCCGGATGAAAAGCATCCAGCAGATTACCAACACCTTTATTTGATGCTCTGCTCAGTGCCAGAACTGCATAGATTACGCCTATCTGGAAACTAAATGTCCCAAGCGCGGCTAATACGCTTCTTTATGCAAAATTTAAACTGCGAGAAAGACGGATACAAGAAAGGACACAGGACGAGCGCAGTCTCACAACTGAAGTTTTATTGAAAAAACAGAACATATATATGCGCAGTCCTTCTGACGCTTCATATGCCGTTGTGGGTAACCGATCAGCCAAGGCCTCTCCAAGAAACAACAAAAAAAAAGGCACGGGTTCCAAAATACACTGGTCACCCGGGTTAGGCTTATTTTCATTTACATATTCCGCACAAAGATAGGCATACTCCTTATCACTAAGTACAAACCAACGTATGGCTCACACATGCGCTACCAAGTCTCTTAATATGAAAGGCCTCTATAATCTCCCTTTTCAGCTTAATTTTTTCCCTCGCTAGTACAACAGTATCGGCAAACACAGATTCACATGAATCGCAATCGCGGCAATCGCGGCAATCGCGCAGTGCGTGGGTAATGGCATCTTTCCACCAAGGGACAACTCATGTTATGGAGCCTCTCGTTCACACAGCGTCCGCTCTGACGTATGTGCCTTTTTTCCCACACGTAAGAGGCAACATGTAGACAACGGCTACTCTACATGGTAAGTAGTGCGACTCGTGCATTACAACTGCACTTATAGCGATCGTCCGCAGTGTTACCCGCTATTGTTTTTTTTCTGTTTTATTTTGTTTTTTTTGTGGTTGTTTGTGGAGCGGTCTTGGCTGATCGGTTGCCCACAACGGCATATGAAGCGTTAGGTGACTGCGGATATATATGTTCTGTTTTTTTCAATAAAACTTCAGTTGTGAGACTGCGCTCGTCCGTGTCCTTTCTTGTATCCGTCTTTCGCGCAGTTAAATTTTGAATATGAACCCCTTCCAACTCGCCCACCTGTCTCTCGTTCTAATACGCTTCTCCGTGTACGTGGTGGTCTGTTGGTGTGAAGATTTTATAAACAATGGCACTAGCACATTAACAAAAATGCTGGGGTAAGCGTCCGGCCAAACGCATTTGCGGGAACGCTCAACCGCTATTCCTAGGCAGAATACGTTCGAAAAATGCAGTGACAAGCGACGTCAGTCATCTGGTACCATTCACCTTCTTACATTGCAAACACTATATTTTACCTCTTGTTAAGTCGAACGCATATTTTCCGTTCGTTTTGTTATACTTCACAACTACGTAGAAAATGCTAGGGTAAGTTTTTGACGAAAAGCGTATGGGGGTATGTAGCGCTCTACGCCATGACAATGATAATTTTTGGATTGAAAAAAAGGAAAATATGGCATTTGTGGTGTGGTACAGTAAAGAGAACAATGGGGGAATTTCACATGCAGCGGCCTGGGGAGGGCTTTTTCTCTAGTCGGGCGCTACGATTATCCGCAATCCCTCAGCAAGAGATTGGTATTTATATAATTTTCGAGCGGGTAATACAAAAATATCGAGAGAGTTTCCGTCGTTTATTACCGAGTACTTAGAAGGCGTTTTGATGAAATAGTTGTACCAGACACGTAAGCGTGAAGACTACATCCTGCGATAAAACCAAAACACACCTACGCACGGGGTTTCAAAAAGAAAAAAATTGGCTCCAATCCACGCTGTGAAGGTCGTTGGAAAGCTAAAGCTTTACACGGCACCCACAACTGCCAACGCGACGTCTCTTTAATTCACCCACTCGGCTCTACAAAGAGCAAAACCAGAGACTCTGTCAGCCGTTACCTGGAATTCGCGGGGCGGTCATCCGAAACGCCGCAGCAGCCGGCCACTTGGGGCTAGAGTGGCGAACCCGCCGCTGCATCCCGGCCGTGAGTCGAAGGAAAGAAAAAGAAAATTAAATCCATACCACTGAATGTAAAAGCTGCCGGAAAGTGCAGAGCAGTGACTCAACGTAATGGGCTGCAGCGCCGTTATCACCCAACCGCTGTTGCATTTCAAATTTCCCTCTTTCGCAGTGCTCCCCGCGCCCATTCCTGAAACTGTGCCAGCGGAGTTCTGTCCTTTTTGCGCTTACTTTAATTTCGTATGCTTGAGCTGTTTTCCGTCATTTCTAACGCGTAATTGTTTTCTTGCGCGGCTGGAACCTTTTCTGCTTCACTTGGAACGCCCCGTTTTTTAAATGCAGAGCATATTCAGAAAACTCACGATGTCACCGCATTGACGTCCGTAGTCCGCATCGCTCCCTCTACACTATATAAAAAAATAATACTTACCGGCGCAGGTTTTCGATCCCAGACTCTGCTGCGGGGGGCGAAACGCAAGTACATGGTGCTGTACCCACTGCGCCACAAAGCCGACACCAAAAGAAGGGAACGTTGCGAATGTCGAACCCAGGTGCCCCTCTCCCCCGCGTCCTCCTCGCCTTCTCTCCGCTCGCAACACCCTCTCCTCGCCGCGTTCGCGTTCGGGCGCACAACAGGTGGGGACGTGCACAACACCCTCTCTCGCCGCGTGGGGTCGCGTCTGAGCAAGTCGGTTCGCGCGCAAGAACAGGTGGGGGCGCTCGCATCTGCGCTCTCGTCGCCGCGGTCGGTTTCGCTGCTTAAACCACATATGTCGTTCGCGCGCTCCGGTCCCTAACTCTGTGGCGTGATCGTGACGTCAACATCACGCGTTCGTGTGGTGGCGCGATTTCGGCGCTATAACACTCTCTCGCGAGGGGCATTGGATTGGATTCGATTGGATTGGATTGGCTTGGCTTGGCTTGGCTTGGCTTGGCTTGGATTTGGATTGGATTGGATTAAAGTGGATTGTGTTGCGTCATAGCCGCGCCACGTTGCGTCATAGCCCTCCACGTTGCGTCATAGCCGCGGCAGGGGGTTTCACGGCACGTTTCACGTTTCATCACCACCGACTTCATCGGACAATGTCTACGCTGGAAGACAACAACTTACAACAACAAAAACAATACGTAATCCATACGACTTGCAGGCGCGCCCCCGCGGAAATGCTCTGCATTTGATCGTGCCCCTCGCGAGAGGGATTGTTTTCTTTGCGCCATAACAAGTGTGTTTGTACATGGCACTAACACCGGAATACACCCGAAAGAAATTGAAAGAGAAGCGATATCACGATTATTATGAGAGAAAATAAGGTATATCACAAAAATGAATTGGTGCCACCAAATGGATTTTCCTCTAAAGCAGCTACGAGACTACAAGGGAGTTTTTTGCGCGGCTAGAGCCTTCTGCGGCATTTTGCACGCGAAATTCTTTTCTTGCGTGGCGGAAGCCTTTATGCGGTGTTTCTCCTTGCAAAAAAATTGTCCCCGTATCTTTGCCGTGCGCCCAAATAATTCCGCTGGGTCCGGGTTATCCAGGAGGTGCCGTCATACAAGTTATTCAAGCTATACGAAGGCCCCGAGGCCCGAAAAAGGTCCAAAAGAAGCACATTTTGCTGATGAACTTCAACACGCAGTGGTACGCTTTCTTCATCAAGAAATAGACCTAAAAACATGATCAAAAGGGCGCTTGGCTTCAACCAGAAGATTACTGAAGTACACATCTCAGATTCGAAACTTAAACAAAACTATTGGCGTGGCATGCGTCGCGGCTTTATTCTTTGAAACATGTCATAGTGCACTGTATTTTTTTGAGTATTTTGGTTTTCAAGCTAGGTGAGTGGGAATTCTGAAAAGTCAGCGTAATGACGACTGTTTTTTAATGAAATTTATTTAGCTTACGCATACGTTTATCATAGTAATCGATGGACGGGACGTTTAGCCATTCCTAACATGCTAAACTTTTGCGTGTTAAATCCTATCCTACTACTTACAACAAAGAATGCGGGCACTCTGCGGTTAGTTTTTAAAGCGGAGCTTCAGTGTCCTTATTCATGCCTTTGTGTGCCAAGACACACTGCAGTAAGGAAACGTTCTCTGACGGTGGTGATGAATGATCCTGGGTGAATTGAAAGGAAAGGAATGGCCGCGTATCTAGTCATTTTGTTGCAAATGTCGTCAAATCACGATAGTATTTGTAGACATTTGCCAAGGAAATGCTCCCGTTTGCTTTCCCGCTCGCTCACCTGTCATGCTGTTCTGTTTCGTCGCACTTATCCCAGGTAAAACACTAAAGGCGATTTCAATTTACCGCATTCCACTGATACAGACCGGGTTCCTCGATGCCAGCGCTTCAGTCCGGTGGACACGCGCATGATTCGAGGCGGCCGACTTCGAGGTTTATAGAACCGCGTTGCCATGCTCCACGTGCGTTCTAAGCAGAACGTCAAACCTAGCTGGTTGAACCTTTCGTTGAACTTGCCGCGTGTTTCTTATATGCCACGAGTAGGTGGCGCGGGCAACAGCACGCGGTGGTTTTCTGCAGTAGACATAGATTATAGTTTGCAATCGCTAAACCAAGCATCCATGAACTTTTAATACAGGAACACTGTAAATATTCCTTGTGTACTAATTTCCTGTCTTATATTTGCGTAATGTCTTTTTCTTGTTCTATAAAGTTGACAAGTATGAGCAATAAACAGGGCTTAGACGTTTACATTTGGCTGTGAGTATATAAGTCTATTGCGCAGTATCCATTTTAATTTGGCCGGGTGGCTGAATCGAGCCACAGACAGACCGACAAACAGACATACACACAGACCAAAATTTATGGGTTTAAGTAGCCCGGGAAAGACTGTCGTCATTAAAAAAGAAACACTTCCTCTGCCCTGAATCGAACTTGGGTTTTCGCGTTATGAAGCCGGTGTCTATTTTGTTGCTCCATTTCTTCTTTTCAAAGTTTTTTCTTTATTGCCAGTCTTCATCACGTACCTTACATTCCCAAGAAATCACATACTGCTTATTTACCAACCGACACCGCCATAAATCTTCCAGCCGGCTTGGCTTTGTCATTTATTCATCACTTCTTATAGTGTTACGGGCTCTACAAATTCCAACCAACCTGGGACTGGCTGCTCGCTCTCAGCCCCTCAGCGATCTGGGTGACACTACCCGAGAAAACTGGCGGGCCCACTCGGCGTCCATGTCGCCATGAAGCTCCAGCATGCGTTGCCGCCATATGCTATGTATGCCCAGGAGCGTTATGAATTCGTTGCAGAACCCTTCGTTTATTGTGTGGGTAAATATCGTATACCATGTGGGTAACGTTGGAAGTCTTTGGTGCAAAGTTCGCTGCATAAACCTCCCAAAAAGTCCACCGCCATGCAACAGTGCATAAAAACGCGGTCTATGTTACCCAGTTTTTTCCAAATCGTGCAGTCAGTTCTCCATGGTGCACCTAAACCACTTTCGTGTAACTACGTTTCCACAGTAAATGTCCAAGAAAGAAGAGAAAAAACAACGATTTCAACCATTGTTGTACCGGCATACTCTTGTTCAGAACATCTTTCCTTACGCCTCCACTGTACAATCTGCGGCAACCGCGGTAATGGAAACCGATGGTCGCAAACATCTTACATAATTTTCTAAGTGACACTGTAGTGAAAAGTCTATCGAAAAGCGAGTTGAGAACACCTTACTCACATGGCAACCTAATGGTCAAAGTGAACGCCAAGCAACAGATACCGATTCACGCCGCACACCTCAATCGAAACGTAGCACCTACGGAGTGCACAACCGAGACTCGTGCGGCATTCAGAAAAGTCATGCGTACCTCCAGGGTAGCACATATTCCCAGTGTTCGTTTCGACAACCAAAGGATCCTTTACGAAAACCCTTCGCGTTCAACCATCGTAGTCGTTGGGTGAAGAGGGTGCATGTTTTTTTGTGTTTTAAAATTCCATTACTTAGTTTCGTTCTCGTAATTTCACATTTCAATACTTTATTTCAACAATTATCCTTCTTCCGAAATCACACACAGCCTAACGGGTTTCTTCTTGTACGTCTCACTATATTAGGCAACCTGATATTTATTTGCATGGAGTGCTCATAAGCGGTGCCAGAGCGGCGATACGCAGGCAAAGGATAGTGTACGGGGGGGGGGGGGGGGGGGGGGCGAGGTGCATGTGGGGCACGCACTGTTGATTTGGTCGCAACCAGTGGTTGGAACCGCAACGCTGGTTGGAAACCCGCGTAACATGACGGAAACTCCCCAGGAAAACGCGTGGGGGGGAAGGAACAAAAGGTGCTTTAGGCAGAACGGTTTCTTTACACACAGTACCCCACAGCGCCTGAGGCATTACAGTGGGGGGAGGGGGGTAGTACAACTTAGATCGATTGCTATGATAGCGATATTTAGACGGGTAAACCACGAGTTGTAAGCTTGACGAGAATATTATATAGTCTCGCTTTATAGCAGGCCTTTTTAGAGCGATATTCAACACTACAAGTGGTTACGAAGTTAGAATTACGTTGTAGTGTTCAGACATTCTTATTATCTCCCATTTTCTTCGCAGCAAAAATGTGTGTGTGGCGGGGAGTGCGGGGGGGGGGCGCCAAGTAAACTGAATATTTTGGTCGTGAGGCATTGCCTTCATGACGAAGTTATTTCTTATTCTGATATGGCGTAAAGTCGTATTGATCATGAACATAAAACACTAAGTGATGGCGCTTAACACTTTAACTTCTGATTTCGCAGTTTTTCAAACCGTTCGGAGGCTAATATGAACTGAAAAAAAGAACATAGGATCCCCCTGGAGGTTCTAAACGAAACATTGTGCGTGAGGACTAGGCGAGACTTGAGGACAAAGCCAGGCCATGTGTTGGTGTACAGTTTGTATACAAAAACCTGAGCTCCAATGACTTTCCCCCAGGAAGTGCCTCCCCGAGATCGTAAGTGGGTCTGTACAGTGCGCAAATATGCCTTACTTTCTTTAGAACATAGCGTAAATTAAAAAAAAAAAAACAACTTATAAAAGCCACTTTCCTCGATTCCAGCACTTCGAATGCAGCCCAAAACTGGTTCACTCTGCTTTACGCCACCGGTTATTTTCTTAAACTGCTCGAATACCAATAAGACTCCTCAGATATTACTCTGCTAATAACTAGATTGGGGCTGCGATAATAAGGCTTCCCGCATAATACGACTGCCTGCAAAGAGTGCACGATTTACGAGGGTGGAAACTTTTCGGTTATGAGTGCAGTTTGCCAGAATCCATCTGTGTGCGGGCTACGTGTCCAGCGGTCATTTTGACTCGCAACACGCGAGGTGGTTCTGTAGAATCTCCCCGGACGCACCGTGGAACTGCTCAGCGACGCCCGTCACGACAAAACGTTTAACGTTTTTTTCTTTTTTTTCTTTTTTTCAAAGCAGCCTTAGATTGGCATCAAATTGTTAAATAAACGTGTACAACCACCACAACAGCGAGGCACACGACAAGTACTGAGAGAGGGGTTTCACTGTTCGGATAATTAACAACACTGCCGGTTGCTGCTCTTCCTTGGAGTTAATTCGAATGGGCCAATGCTCGAACGTGCCCGACGTAGGCCAGTTCAGCGCAGATAGCGTCTCACAAATTCGGACGGGGGTGGTTTTCTTGTCATTATATGATAAACGAACTGCTAATAGGCTCCATAGAGTTTTCTTGCTGGAAATAACTGTAAACCACCTATACCAAGCAATGAACCATCACTAAGGCACTAGAGTGAGAAAGGACGTCTTTGACGGCAGGGGAGAATCTCAAAATTTAGTATACGAAAAAGATGCTTCAACCTACTAAAACTTAAAATATCTGAGCTTAAGGTATCTTATGATATCTGAGCTTAAAAACTAAAAAAAAGTCTCAATTCTTGATTAGATGCAGACATCTGCGCTCAGATGCACTTCGGTAGTAAATGAAGTAGAACTTGCGGCGGATGCTTGTGATTATAAAAAAGTACCCAAATTCTCTCCCGTGAGTTGGGAAATGCCTCGCTGCGCGGTGCATCATCGTGCTAGTCCAATTGAGCGCGATGCTACGTGTCAAATACCAGCGTCTGGAAGCCGCTGTGCAATGTGCCACTCTGAAATTCGTGGTGATTGAATATTTCGCACAATGACTTAGTAAGTCACGTTACTGATGCGGCCGTGGTAAATGAAATAATTAGTATATCACAAGACAACGATTGTACCGTAAGGCCCACAGATTGCGTGTACCCATGTGATAAATCAGATGCTGACACCCTCTTCATTCAGTTAGCTATACTGTGCACCAGCAGCGCTTGTTAAGGTCGAAATTAAGAAAGTTTTGGTCATTTTACAAAATCTGCGGAACATTTTAGTTAAAATGCGCAAATCTTTAAAGATCCGCGGTTCGCAGGGGATTGCGGACGCGAGCAGTACTGGGAACGGAAGCTGCGCAGACATTTTGTATGTGTACGGTGACCAGACGTTCCGATTTTCCCGGGGCGCTTCTTGTGCTTCGCTTTAGCAGTCTTGCATGATTGTCCGAATAAACAGTCCTATTTCCTTTTTTTAGGAGTGCGTAGTCGTCAAACTGTCTCCAAGCGAGTTCAAGCAATCGGAAACTGTGCCGATTCGATGCAAGTATATTTCACAAATACGACATTAAGTTCTTTAAGATCGTCACCAAGAGACCGAAATTTCTATCTGTGCTTCCCCACGAATGCTTTTTCTTGTGAAGACAAGCATGTAGAAATATTTATTTATTTATTTATGATACCTTACAAGCTCAATGAGAGCATTGAGTAAGGGGGGTACACACTTCAAAGAGTAATAGGGCGGTCATCAATAGCATAGAAAACACAGAAAGTAACACAACTTCGTACAATGCATGTCTAGTCACTGAAACTCAAACAAATGTAATAACGCGAAGGTTTGCCGATATGCAGTAAGCTTGGATAACAAGAAATTCAGGGTACAAGAAAAAAACACAGTAAAAACATTCGGAAGGCCAAGGTATAGAATTCAAGTAAGCAGCAACGGCAGTGCGACTGAGCGACAAAGACTGGGAGAACAATAACTTAGATACACCAGAGGTATGCACAGTAAAAAAAAAAAAAAAAAAAAACGTAAGGCCCAGCTGTACAACATACACACGCATTTTCCAGACACGCATACTGCCAGCCGTACGAAGGCCTTTACCAACATAAATCGCAAGACAACGGTGAGTACAGCAAAAACTAAAGATAACCAAAGAGAAGTGTGAAACTAGGCAAGTGACACAGCTGCAGCTGCAAACATCAGTGAAGTTGAAGCGATATTAGTGCGATGAAAAATGGTTACAACACTTGTTCGCGAAATGAATTTGGATCGGTGATAGAGGCGATGCAGTCGGGAAGATCGTTCCACAATGATATGGCCTTAGGAAGCGCTGATAAGTTGAATGCCTTCGTATTGCCGTAGATGCGAGTGAAGCTAAAGTGATTGTGCAGGCGTCTGGACATGCGCAATGGTGCTGTTAGGGGTAGCGTAGAACGTCTTGTGCTGTGAATATATTTATGTAGCAAACATAACAGTGCAACAGAGCGACGAACGTGCAATGGCGAAATAGAATGTTCTTGTTTTAATGTTGTTACGCTGCAATGAGTGCTATAATTGCGAGATATAAACCGGGCTGCTCTGTTTTGTATGGACTCTATCATTGTGGTTAGGTAATCCTGGAAAGGGGACCAGACTGAAGATGCAAATTCCAGCTGGGGGCGTACATAAGTGAAATAGGCCAGTTTACGGATGCTTGTTGGAGAGTTTCGCAGATTACGACGGAGATAACCTAATGTTTTTGAGGCTTTCGCGCAAATAACACTAATGTGTGCCGACCATGAAAGATTGGGTGTTAGATTGACGCCTAAGTATTTGTATGAAGAGCACTGCACTATTGTATCATTTTTAATAGAGTAGGAATAATTGGAGTTATTGTGTTTACGACTGAAGGTCATAGCACGGCACTTGGAAGAGTTAAGAGACATCTGCCACACGTCACACCAGTCGCTAATTAGGTTAAGGTCTGTTTGAAGGGTAAGGTGGTCGCCATCATTGTTAATAGCTCGATATATTATGCAATCATCAGCGAATAGTCTTATATTGGAAGATATATTATTTGGCAAATCATTTATGTAGATGAGAAATAATAGAGGTCCGAGAACGCTACCCTGTGGAACACCCGAGATCACATCAGAGGGAGTAGAGGCGTAGTTATTAACCGTAGTGAATTGTTTTCGAAAGGAAAGAAAATTGCGGATCCACGAAAGGGTTAAGGAATCGAGTCTAAGTGCAGATAATTTGGATATTAAGCGGCAATGGGCAACGCGGTCAAAGGCCTTTGAAAAATCGATGAATACGCAATCAGTTTGTTTATTTTCATTCATATTGAAATGGAGATCGGTTGTTAATTCAAACAATTGGGTGTCACACGAGAAGCCCTTCCGAAAACCATGCTGGTGAGGAAAAAGAAATTATTTGACTCGAGGTGACGGCGAACATGGGAAGCGATAATATGCTCCAGCAATTTGCAGCAGATTGACGTGAGCGAGATGGGTCTATAATTATCAGGTGAGTGTTTACCTCCACTTTTATAAACGGGAACCACTTTGCCCACGTGCCAATCATCTGGAAGTTGACCAGACATCAAGGACTGTTGAAAGATATGAAGTAAGAACTTGCTCGATATGTTTTTTGTGTTCTTTAGTATTTTTGTGTTAATGTTGTCGGTCCCCGATGAAGTAGATAGTTTAAGTTGGTCAATGAGGGAAGCAATACCTTCGACTGTAAGAGCTATTGGTTCCATAAACGCCCAGTCGTAATCTGCGATGAATGGTATGTTGGAATGGTCTTCTCTTGTGTATACTGAAGAAAAGAACCTGTTAAAGGCGAATGGACAGTCGCTATCTGAGAGGGGTTTGTCGTCATCACCATGTAACGAGATATGCTGGCGGTCGGTTCCTGGGGTTAACGACTGCCAAAACTTCCGAGGGTTAGATTTCAAAAGAGAAAGGAGATCATGGGAAAAATATTTGTCTTTCGCATCCTTAATTGCAGAGCAGTAGCTCGCCGCGCACTCGTCGTACTTTTTCCATGCAGTTTCAGTTTGCCCATTTTTGGCGCTTTTGTACAACCGCTTTTTTTTGTTTCTGAGCCGACGGAGTGACTTAGTGAACCACGGGTTTGACCTGTCATTCGTTATTGTAACTATGGGGACAAACTTATCGACTAGCCCGCAAACCCTGTCCCGGAAGAGACACCAGTTTTCGTTGACGGTGCGAGTATCGAACAAAGGCATCATCCCTTCAACAAGGAATACTTCAAGGTCTGAGTTAATTGCTGCGTAGTCGGCCTTGTTATAATCTCGTATAATTTTGCTATCTTTACCTGTGTGGCTAAATGGCACTTGTATAGGAAAATGGAGTAACTTATGGTCACTTAGACCGTCCCGATAAGTGATTGGCCCGATAGTTTCAGGTGCATTACTTAAAATTAGATCTAATAAATTAGATCCACGTGTTGGTGCGTCAACAGTTTGGAAGAGGTTAAAATCCAGAGTTAAGTTTATAAATTCTACAGAAGCGCGACTAGGTGAAGAAAGAGACGGCCAATCAACATCGGGAAAGTTAAAGTCGCCGAGGAGGTAAACGTTTTCACACTGATAGCTTTGCACAGCGGCCGCTATACTCTTTCTAAGTTCCTCGCTAAAGGAAGGACCTGCATCGGGTGGCCGGTAGCAAGCGCCTATCAGTATTTTTGAGGAAGCGGAAAAGCATGCAGCCCAAACTATTTCGAGTGGTGAGTGAGTATCAATCAAAAACGATGACAATGTATTCTTTATCGCGATCAAAACACCACCCCCCTTTCGTTCAGAACGGTCACACCGATAAATACTGAGACTATTCACACCCGAAAAGAGTTCTGCATCGTGAATATTTGGGTGAAGCCACGTCTCAGTTAAGACAGCAATGTCCGTATTGCTATCGTCCAAGATCGAGGAGATACTTTCACGTTTCGGCAGCAGGCTACGGATGTTAGTCAACGTCACTGTCAGTGGTCGTACCAAGGGCGAGGAACGTGGCCATTGTTGCTTAGGAAGTTTATTTTTGCCTGCTTTCTTATTTAGCTACCTCTGAGAACGAACAACCGATTTTGTAGAACTGTCATAAACGTATGTCTTGCCATTCATTTCTAACCTGTCTACTCGCAGTTTAAATGCCTGCTTGCTTGGTTTCGCGAACTCGATCAACTTTTTCCGGGCTTCGCGGGTTGCAACAGAAAAATCCTGACTAATAGAATAGTCTGTATCTTTAAGTTTTTTTGTGGATGCTTGTTACGATATAATTAGCATATTGGCCGGCGCTTATCTGGAGAAAACCGGCCAAGGCGGTGGACGCGTTCAAACTGCTGGCTTGTGAGGGTGATTTGAAGATTTTCTTCGCAAAATTCAATTAGTTTTTTCTCTGAAGCTTCCCAATCTTCATTGACGTCATCTTCGATACCGAAAAACAGAAGATTCGAGCGGCGCATCCTATTTTCTGCACTATCACATCGGGATGTAATGTGCTGCAGTTGGTTCATTTATACCCTGTAAGCTATTCTCGGGCAGGCTGATTTCACCCGGACTGCGGGATGCAATAGACGCTTCCAAGGATGCAACTCTATCATTCAGTTGTTTGATTTGAGCGTCAGTTTCGGCCTGCTTTTCTTTAACTCCTTTGAGCTCAGTCAATATTGTCTCCTGTCCCGCCTCCAGCCCCCGCACGCTTTCCAGAATGGCCGCTAGAATCTTGTCATTGGGTCCCGGGTTTAGCTCAACGTCCCCCGAACAGAGTAGCAGCATGTTAATGACACTGTCACAAATTCGCGACGGCACATGACAGGTATCGCTTCACTGTTTCACATAAATCTGGGGGGCACGACACCGCTAGCAGACAGTAATTACTGGTTTTAACACCAGCGCTACTACTCAGGTAACTGACCTGTAACAAGAGCATCGGTGAACGCCCCATTCTTGATGCGATGTCGTGCCCAAGTGAAGAGTGGTCCGGTGGGCGTTTATATGGGCTCGCTGGTGCGCAGATGGCAGTTGAAGACGTCGCTTGTTGCCAGATTATGTGCTCTTTTTCTTCCAAACCTGGCGGGCCGAAGCATGTCTGATGAAGGCAAAGCTGGCGTTCCGTGGAAATGGCCGGCCAGGAAACGAAAGGACAGGAACTGAAGGCAAGCTGTAGCGTCACCTGTAACAAGAGCATCGGTGAACGCCCCATTCTTGATGCGATGTCGTGCCCAAGTGAAGAGCGGTCCGGTGGGCGTTTATATGGGCTCGCTGGTGCGCAGATGGCAGTTGAAGACGTCGCTTGTTGCCAGATATGTGCTCTTTTTCTTCCAAACCTGGCGGGCCGAAGCATGTCTGATGAAGGCAAAGCTGGCGTTCCGTGGAAATGGCCGGCCAGGAAACGAAAGGACAGGAACTGAAGGCAAGCTGTAGCGTCACCTGTAACAAGAGCATCGGTGAACGCCCCATTCTTGATGCGATGTCGTGCCCCCAGGATGTCATGTCGTGCCCATGGAATGCGATGTCATCTCTCCAGGAGTGTGTGTTCCACTTACAGGAGTTCAGCTTACTTTTTCCACTTGACAGCATTTGTAAGACACCAGATAGAGCACACATGCAGAATTGTCGTTCGCAACCATGTGGCTTCTTTGAAAATAGCGAAAACAGTACTTGCTTTCTCAACGAGAATCTTCGCAAGGAGTATATATTTCTGAGCTCAACAAAGTATGTCAGCAGAGTGCTTTCTCGAATCTGTGGAGCGTTTTTTTATATAGCGGAGCGCCGGCCGTAGTGACATCAACCACCACGTCAGAATTCTGAAGCACAGAAATGTTGAGAGGCCCAGGAACGTGAGTGTAACCGTGTCATCGTTTTTAATAAAACTCTCCTGTAGACAAAGTGGATACTGCGGTGGCGTCCTACGTCTATCATATCGCCGTTCAACATGGGCAGATGGTTTAGTATTATAACTGTATGCACGTCGCCACATAATATAAAACTCTTCCAACCCCAAGTCTCTAAAGCGTGCGTACTAAGCGCGAAGCTATATTCTACAATGTTTTGCGCCAACGTCATTGGAAGAGGTCTGGATCAATTTTGCCTGCGTCACAATTTGTGTGGTTGCCTCGAACAGTAAAAAGCGGTATTGTTTCCTTTGCTGATAAACTTCCTTCGATTAAACAAGCGCCGAGGAAACAAACAGGTTGGAGCAATCTTCTCCCGCGGCGAAACAATCGCATCCCCCTTCAAACTTGGTATCTCAATACGGTCACTGAGAAGTAGTCTATGACACCTAGGTACTCAGCCCTTGCGCAGAAATATGGTACACAAAGTTCGAGGTGCCAATAAATTGGGGCAGAGCAGTGTGTTGCGAAAGTTGCAGTACACTCGGGGTAGAAACGTTGTTGGCCATTTTTCCGTGGTGCGCACACTATCCACAACTGCCTGCAGTCAGTGCTGGTTTGTTTTCCTGCGATGAGCTATGTCATAAAGTTTTATAAGTACCTCCACATATACACGTGTGAGTGGAAGAAATCAAAGAGTTTTGTGTGTTTTTAAGGAGCATAGCATAAGCGAAGCTCCTAGAACAAAAAATAACGTTTTAGGTCCCTCCATCACAACTCGTCGGTATTAAAAAAATATCTAAGGAGCTGCCTCTCTTGCAGGAACAGTGTGCAGCAGTGTTGAAGACACATTGAGAACCGCCAAGCCTTCATTTTTAGCCTTGTAATTGCCACAATCAGGACAAATATGTTCGAAAGCAAAGAACACAGGCCCTAGCTAAAAACTGAGATCTCGGCTACAAAAACAACCTTGCACAGAACCAAAGAAAATCACTTCGTGAAATTGATGCGGGAATTCTGTAAAACCTGCATGGAATATCTTGGCAAGTGGCAAGACAGCAACGGAGCTACTCTCAACCTGCCGTGGGTACGGCGGCGAGAAATGCAACATTGGTTAGAAATTCAAAGTAGCCTCGAACAGTTGCTATCATTCTTCAAGCCCAAAGAAAAGCCCCTTTCAAGAGGCTACCATTTTGGGTTATTTGGCGGTAAAATACAAAGATGGGAACAAACATCTTTTGTGGTATGTGTCTCTGTCCGTCCTTCATTGAAATGTGGGTTGTCCCTACTATAAAACAGTCTTTATTTCAACAGTGGAGCTTGATTCAAAGCAAAGAATTGTAAAGGAACAGGAAGATAGGAAGTCTTCACGTATTTCGGTATCTACGAGCTCGGCGCAGGTATTTTCAAGAGACTAAACAGAGGCTGTATGCTGCGTGGAGATGTATGCTTCACGACGGGGCGGTATTCCCTGCGTCGTGGAGCTGCTTCTGTGCATTCCTGGAACCACGGCTCCAAAGAAGGAGCCGTTGTTCTAGAAAACACTCGAAGCGTCATGCATGATGCTGAGATACGGGTGATTGTAAATGTCATATACCGTGTTTGCACGATTCTAACGAACCATCGATTGCATCGTGCATGTAAGCAGGGAGTAAAGTACGAAAGTTCAAGTTTTGACGCCAATTCTAGGGCATAGAGGAAAAAATGATTATACCATGCTGCTTACAGAAGGCATCTTATTGCACGCAAATATTCGTAGCAGCGAAAATCTTTTTCTTAAATAAATTGGCTGAGCCAGCTCAATCTCACCATAAAAGCGGAGTGGGCAACATTTCAAGCACTTGATACTTGAGGCGTAGTGAACGGTTTGTTCATCGCCTGAGACTTTACAAATTTTGCCAGGGAACCCAAACGAAGCCGAAAATGTTTGTGATATTTGCGGGTCACGCCTTACATGAAAATATGATTCTGCATTGTTTACGGCAATACCGAACTCTTCTCCCTAGGACGCCGGGTGTGCATCACTCTTTTACTGTACCTCTTGCGCTGGATGGCTCTTCAGAGTGGCAGCTTTTGCAATCCACAATATCTAAAAAGGTAAAAAATTATTCCATGTGTGTTCATAACCAGGCCGCTTTCAGTACGAATTAGGCGCATAGGTAAAGTGCGTCTAAATAAAACTCCTAATAAATTCAGTTGTCAATTTTTAACGTCGCTACAATGAAGATATTCGCGTCGGTTAATTAGCTCTGGAGATATGCTATTGCCGCCTATCCACGAGATGACAATGGGGGAAGAGTGATCCGGGAGGCCTACTCTTAGTTTTCAAGCCCTTTGCGTGGTGTCAACTGTTTCTTGACATGGCGTAAACGTATCATTTCAACACATATACGAGAGTCACCGGTTGTCGGGTAGTCTGCAAAAAACGATCTAAGATCGCATTAGAGCCTTTGAATTACGCTTTTAATCACCCTACACGACAAGGGCTGCGGTATGCTGCATGTAAGATGAAAAGCCATGGGTCACTGGAAGCATGAAACTAGATGATGATGATGACGACGACGATGATTAGCGGTTCTCCCTTTAAATCAGGGCGTCGGTTGTCTACAACCGACTTGCATGTTTCATTTCCACTTGCTTTCCTTGTCCTAGCTAACCAAATAGATTTCCTTCCTCCATTCATCTCCACCTCATCCGTGTTTTAAACTCGCACAGCTCCCACCCCCCTTTTTTCTCCCTCCGCTGTTCTACATTCTCATACGTATGATTACTACGCCTGCGTATCCATCCCTTCTCTACTTGTCCTCTACCACCATTCCAGTCGCCTCTTCTTCACTTCTATGCCTTGAAGTTGAGGTTCCCCCTCGCACCAAACGCCAAAGCCACCGCCAACGTCATTTCCCCCTCCCCCGCGGTGGTCATATCTCCTTGCAGTCCCTGACAATATGGGGTATAGTTTCTGGATGACTGCCGCAGATTCACGTTACATCCTGCTGCCTGTAGATGCCCGTGAAAGCCTGGATTCTCAGTCACCTTGTCGGTGCTTCGAAGAACAATGCAGTGCATCTAGTATTGCCGTAGAAACCTTTCTTCATAATTTCTAGTTCTCTGTCCTACAAGTCTCCTGGATTTTTCACCTTCCATTCTCTGTGCCCACTTTGTCGTGTCTGCTTCCTTTACCTGCTTTTAACTGTTGCGTAAACCCCACTTTCACCTCATTAGTGCCACTTCGTCAGCTGTCTCGCCCTCCGTCTCCACTTAAAAACTCCGTCTTCACTCCGTCTCCACTTAAGGTACTTTAAACACGCTTGTGGCGCATTTTTAGTCCTACGTGTCACAAAGTCGTTCCTGAAACTTTATCTTGCTCTACGCCTCTCTAGCCTGGACAAACGACCAGCCTATATCCCCCTTTTCCACTTCGTTTGTAGTTTTGCTGTGGGCCCGTAGTTCCAATCTGCCTACCGCCCTCTGATTTACCTCCAGGCCCGCTTGGGTCTCTGGTTACATGTATATAACCGAATTTCCGAAAGTCAATCCTGGTACCATGAACCCCTTCCAGACTCCCCTTACCACTTCGTATTTGTGGAATCTCCAGAGGCCTCTATGCTTCATTATCGCCGCGTTCCGTCTTCCTTTTGTGTTAAGGTGAGCCTCATGCACGTGCCCGCAATCTTAGTTGTCATCGAGCCATATTCCTAAATATTTATGCTCTTTCACTAGTTGAATTTCTACTTGTTGCACTGATACTGTTTTGTGCTCCGCGCTGTCGTTAAAGACCATGATCCCCGATTTTTCTCTGCTAAAGTATAGCCGCAGGTGCATCGCTTCTTCACCGCATATATCCATCAAGCCCTGCATACTTATCCGGTTGTCCGCCATCAACAGTATGTCATCTGCATACATTATTCCTGAAACTCATTCCACCACCTGCCATTTTTTCATGTAGGATAAGTCGAACCACAGCGTACTGACCTCTAGCTTTCTTTCTAACCCCGCCATGTAGATCATAAACAGCAGTGAAAAGAGGACATCCTTGTTTCAAACCCTTGTAGGTGTATACAGGCCTATTGTATGTTATCCCCTTCCCGATTATTTGCACTTGGTTCTCCCGGTATAGCTTCCTGAGTAAGATAATTGCGCGAGTGCGCCCTCTCGTGGACGTAGATGAAATCCCTGGCAAGATTCCTGTTTGCCATGAAAAATGTGAAGAAGAGAAAGGGGTTTCCTACAGAGAATAACACTTGTTCCATTTGAAAATGTAAAAATAAATGTTGAAATATGCAATAGAACAAAAAACTAGTGATTTTATTAAACGACGAATCGGTGAATAAATAATTAAACAGCATTGGTTGTTGCGCTTACTACGGCGAGCGTGCGCGCATATACGGAACCACAGAGAGCAATTACTGCTAAATTGAGTGACTAGAAGCTGCGGGATGAGCGGAGGGTCAGCTCTGTGCACTTCGCTGGCGGGTAATATTTGGAAAAAACCTCCAGCATCATCCCAAACGGGAACTTCTTTTTCCAGCAGTCTTAAGCACATGAAGACGGCTCATTTACTTATAGGACAATAGTCAAATTCCCTTCAATCAAGCAAAAGCAGCCACCGGGTTACCAGGTATTGTCAGTAGGATCAGCGCAAGTGTCATGCGCCATTTCTTGGAAGAGGTACTTCGCTTTTGCACAGAATGACGTAGCTGGGGGCACTTACCTGATCCAGTTAGTGTCAGATGTGGTGGAATGGGTAATGAGCAGGCAAGCTTGTGTCTTGTTTTTTCACTTTTCAGGAACTGCAGTGTGCCAAGTTTTTGCGCATTTCTATTTGACTGCACTCGGTGGTATATAATACGGTTCTGCGAAATTGTCAAAGCGAATGTACCCACATTACGCCACTGCGAGTAATGACACCCTTTGAATTCCTGCCAAAAGATTCGTTTGGGACGATAAACCCAGGTATTATCAATGCACCCATCGGCGTTTTGCATCTTCTCCATGGCGACATACTGAAGCTTGCTGTGACACAGCGGGAACAAGCATAGAGCTTTGTGCTGCGAAGATCTGGTTCACTAAATATCTATATGAATATCTTCTATATTATTAAAATAAAACAATGTTGTTTGTTAATTCCAGAACGCTTATTATTCATCTGATCAGTGCTCCAACTGTCGACTTGAATTGTATGGCAAGCTAAATAGAAGCCTGAATGTTTCTTGATCATCGGGTATACACACATCAATGGCTAAGTTTTGAAAACAACTAAACCCATTCAATGCGCTTTTAGGCATTTACGCAATGAGTTGAAGGCTGGAAAATTCGTACGGATATTTAAATGCGGTGACTGAATTTTCTTCTCGTCCAAATTCACCCTTGCACGTTGCAAAATTTATAAGCGTCAATATTTTTACCATGCTGAATATTTTCCACTATAACTGAAATTTGCTCTAAACCAGGTGAATTGTACAAAACTTCTTCCATATACACGTTCTTTGCTTTATGCGTAAGAGTTCGACACAAGCTGTGTTATCATGTGAAAACAATTTCTTAGCCCTCTAAGCTTCAAAATTATTGTTTCTGAAATAGCTCATCAAGTAAAGCAAATGCAATAGTAAAAAAGAACATTTATACTTGATCCCACATATCCTACTTAGGCCGCGTAGTTATTTGTAGTATTAGAGGATCGCTGATTATAGCATTATTTATTAACTCAAAACATTTTTATTCTGAGATTGTATAAGGTGAATACTGATGTCAACGATGCTTCTACTTAGTTTAACAGCCGAAAATACGCCGAAATACTAAAAAATCGAAGCTGGGAATTTTGGATGGGCAGACCTATTATTCTGAGTGTAGATGTACTACATTCAAGATTATGACATTGAACCTTGTACCCGTTCTACATATTTAGGAATGAACATACCAATGATCTCTCTTGAATACGGGACGCATTATATAATTGAAAAAAAACACCCGAACTCCATCAAGCGATTCCAGATGTAATTTGTAATGCAAGGTTCACGTCCTAAGATACTGCTAAGTGAATAGTTATTTCGGTTAAATAGGAATGGCAAGTGTTAAGGGGAGACCCTCATTTTGACATGTCATAACAGCTTACCTTTTCTGCATAGCTGTAGGGCCCCCTTTATTTCATGTTCTCAGCTTGAAACCGGCCGTTTCAGCTAAAAAAGTCGAATAATGCCTTCATAATCTTCACCATCACAGAACACCGTTCCCAATATAGCTGTAGAGGCGGCATGAGCTGCCGATGAAAGAACGACTCAAAATCGTCGCAGAATTTCGCTCGGAAGCACTCCATTGTGCGCTCTCACTGTCCCACCCGCTTGAACCATCGAGCCGCCTGGTCCGTTAAAGAAACGGGGACTATGCGGCTGAGAATTGCGGCCTCCATTAGCCCCTTCGCCTGCTGGTAGTGTTGCAATTGGTCCAGGTAATCGTTCGCGCTTGCGCTGTCATGGTAGCCACTGTACTTGGGGATGTCCACCTTTACCCATGCTTTCCCCGCCTGCGCTGGGCTCTGGAGTCCATTCATTACTACGGACGCCATATTCTCAAGCAGGCGCATCACGTCCTGCAGGAGAGCCTCTGTCGTTGGCTGACTAGCGCCAATCGGAACGGCAGAGGGAGGGGGCGGCGTTGAGAAACGGCACTGGCTTGCCTGCAGGCTCAACCCATTTCCCACCTAAGCGCTCCGGGCAGCGTCTTCCGTACCGGGTGGGAAAAGTCTGTAATCCCCGTTCCCAGTGCCAACCGCGGAAATGCCTGACAAATTGTGTCTTAGCTCCGATAGCTCCGACAGCACTCGCGCGGCCTGGCGGTCAGGCTCACCCGCCGTTGTCCTTTTTTCTCGCGCCCGGGTTCGTAGTCCAGGTCTGCCGGTTTTCGCCCCACGTTGATGCGCCAAGATATGGGGTCGCCTTATTCGCTCAGCCTGGCAAGCGGGCTTCGCCTAGCGGCTCTCCGCGCGAGAAAGATAGCGATCCCAACCCGCGGCGCGCTGCACAGCGGCCACGGCGTGTTCGGGCGAAAACGGAGATTGGGACTCTACCAAACACAATTACTCAATCACTAAACGCACAAAACCACACTGGCTAGCGTACATGAAAAATAGAAAGGTCGGTCAGGCTTACCCGGGCTGGGGATGCTCCAACAAAGAATAAAGGGACCCTGGTCGACGGAGCGGGGATGGCCTACCTTCTGCCTACTTCGGTGGTCCGAGACCGAGAGCGCGCCCGCACGGGTTTTTCGCCGTTAGAACAGAAGACGACCACCGCCCTCTCCCCCACTTCCTCCGCTCCCCAGACGGACAGCACACGCCGTCGCCGGCTATGCGGCGCACGGGAAAACGAAGGAGCCGTGTCTCGCCTCCCACCGCTCAGGCGCGCCGCGACACCCGTCACGAGAGCGGGAGCGCTTTGGAGGAATGCGGGAATAAATGAGCATTCCCACAATAGCAAGCGGTAACATTGTTCGACTAGATCACATAATACATCAGGGCTCCATACAATAATAACCTTACAGTCACAGCTGTGTTACAATGTTTAATGAAATGAAATCTCAAATCTCGCACATAGCCCAGAACGTTTCACTAAAGATTAAAGGTTACTCTAAAAATTTCATTCTATATTGCTGGGAAAACTGACTTCTACATTGAATGAATTGAACAATCACTGAGCGAGAATATCTTAGAATTGCAGTAATACAACAGTGTTCTTTTTCTCATCTTTTGCTTTCTGCAAATTTTATTTTTCATAATTTAAAAGCTGGTTTAAAATATATTGCAAGTCTATAAAATATTAAGTATATGCTCAATGTTTGAGTTGTGCAGTAGATTTAACTTAGGTATTTCCGATATTCATGTTGTACGAACGTGTATAAAAATATGCGTTGAAATAAAAGTCGTTTAAAACCAGCGCAGAGTTAAAAACATCATTTTTATTTGAGCATTGAACAAGCTTCTTTATTTGTGAACTCAGAAATACATACGTTCCTAAGTCATTTCCTCTACAGCGCTAAAACAGGCTGATGTTTCCGTAATTACTGTTGTTCTAGGGCTGTATTACGAGGATACAGACAGGTACAAAAAATATCCAGATGGCGTCACAGGATTATGTGAGATAAGTCATCTAGAAATGTACTTCTAATTCACCTGATCTTTCGAGTTTTGTGATATATACAGAGCGCGGCAGAAATGACTAAACTTTGGCTGAAATGTCATTGAAAAAATTTAAATCTCCTCCATAAGGCTAACCTATTTTAGCGCCAAGCTTTCTTGCATGTGACAATAAAATAAAGAACAACGAGTGTCAATGCTGCTGCAATCACGTAAAGTTTCACCGCTCATATATCAAACCCAGTGAGAAGGAGTCTAAGCATCAGCATTCAAGGTGAATAGAGCTGGGGAGCCCAATTTGAAACTCCAGTATCACCAAATGAAATCCCCATAACAAAGCTTAGTCGCCCACACATCCGCTTCAAAGTGAAACTTTCAAGTTGGCTCTAAAATGCACGATTCATTGATGGTGCTGGGATGACACCATCGGGTAGACATCGGCTTTATAACTCGAGGAATTTTAGTTGGATGTTACCGCTGGAAGCATACTTTTTGTGTAATCGTGCTAACTCCATGCCCTGCCACCGTCGAAAGTGGGCTTTCCTGCAGTGCATTTTAATTAAGGACACATCCATTATTCAGACATTAAAAAGCTTCGATTGAACTAAACATCTCAGCAAGAATAAATCTAACAATGCAGCTTTTGTGCTTCTGCAGCACCCACCTTTTTTTGTTTTCCACGTTCTACAAAGCAAACTGCAAGAAGCATTAGGCTATGTTACTGATGATTTCCACCTGCACATCGATTAATGCGGAATAATTGTGCATTTTAATAGTGAAACCTGAGTGAAAATAAACTAGAAGATCCATTGAAATAAAAATAAGGAAGCATTCTGCTTTCAGTTCATTTGCGGGGGCTTCTTGTGACCTGCCATAGAGGACTGCCTTTACTGCCTAGCTGCCTATACAAGACAAGTTACGAAGCTTCTGTCCTGCAATGATAGAGAAATTGAATTGTTCGGCAGTGAGCATTGTTATTTACCACGGGCCGTGTTGGGCACCGATTCATGGTAGCGTTTTCGCAGTCCCTGCGTCCTATAAAACAGACAAACGATGAATTTTACAGTTACATGGAGCCGTCACGGCTTAAAAAGAGCTCCTCTCAGTGTTGAAGTGGGCTCCTGCCGTGTGTGCGGCAATCGCATTTTTTCCGATCGGAGATGGTAGCGCTCATATTTTATGGAATAATCTCCTTTACAAACATATATTCAATTGTAACACAAGTGTGCCCACAAAGGCCGAAGTGAAACAAAACTGGAATTGGATATCAGGCGAAGCCATAAGTGTACATGCAATTTAACGAAATGCAAACAGTAAAACCTCAGAAGGAGCCAAAAATCTGCATTTAAATTTCGAAATCAGCAAGCACCCACCCGCGGTGGCTCAGTGGCTGAGCACGACTTCGCGGGTTCAATTCCCAGCCCCGGCGGCCGTATTTCTGATGGAGACGAAAAGGAAAAACGCTCGTGTGGACGAGATTTCACGCGCACGTTAAAGAATCCGCAGGAGGTCAAAATTATCCGCAGCCCTCCACTACGGCGCATCTCATCGCCTGCGTTGCGTCCGCGCGTTAAACCATACAATCAATCAATCAATCAATCAATCAATCAATCAATCAATCAATCAATCCAATCAATCAATCAATCAATCAATCAATCAATCAATCAATCAATCAATCAATCAATCAATCAATCAATCAATCCAATCAATCAATCAATCAATCAATCAATCAATCAATCAATCAATCAATCAATCATTAATCAATTGATTGATTAATCAACTGATTGAATAATCATTTATACAATCAATTTATCAATCAATCAATCAATCAATCGATCAAAGGAGCAAGCCGCAGAAGTAACCATTGAATCGATAGAAGTATTTCGCTTGAATTTTCATAGATACAGCGCACTCGGGAAATCTGCTCTTGCAACAGGCTTTTATTTGATTGCGTTCTAAAAACTTCACCCTATGAACGGTGCATCTCTATAAAGGTATGCCAATCGGTTTAAAAGGTCACATGCAACAATGTTGTCATTTGCTGGTGAGGCAAATTAGGGTTTTGTTTTTCCAAATGAGGGAAATGCAGATACCGAAACTTAAATATATCAAACTGCATTGAGAATTAAAACTCGGCCACTTTCCGCTAGACAAAAGGCTGCAACAAGAAACGTGAGGTGAAGCCCGGCAAACGTGTACGCAGACTACAATTCGCATCAAATATGTGCCGGACCCTGTTGCGTCGCTGTACAAAATAAGCCAAGTCAATTTTCCGGATGGGAGTGTTGTTTTGGTTCGACGTTATACAATCAACATGGCAGCCTCTTGGTGGGCTAAACGCGTGACAGTTCTGTCAGGCGGAATGAAATATATAGTTATGCTATTAATAACTCAGCTATTAAAAATGCCTAATAACTAATTACCTACTTACTTTTATTACGTGTGGCTTGTTCTTCCCCTAGCTGAGACGTAAAACATATTATAAAATAGCTTTCACAACGTTGCATTTACGTAACAAAGTTTCGCTGTTTTCCAAAACTCCTTTTCGGTCAACATGGCTCATTAAAAAAAAACGCCAGCAATATGAAGGTAACTGTATTCAGTTGCCAATCTGCTTCCCTGCTCACTGCAACACACACAAAAAAAATTACACCATCTTCCCGTACGAGAACCCTGATTAGTATGCGAAGCAGCCTTGGGGTCGATTCAAGTGCCCATTAGTTTTCAGTTCGTCGTTTCTATGAGGTTGAGGCACGTAGCTACCGTTATATTTACCCTTTTGGTTACCATGGTAACAAGCACACTTTTGACTTACCAGAACTACGAATTGGAAATTGCGTGGTCCCCATGGCTGTTTCGCATACTACTCAGGTTCCCCTACGGGAAGATGGTGTAATTTTATTAGAAGGGGTTGGAGATGTTAGAGTGGAGAGTCATTAAAGAGAGAGAGAAAGAGGCGTTGTACGTGGTATGATTGTTGGTCTTTATTTAGTCATTACCATCATCATGTTCTACGTAGGTGACGTCGAGCTGTGTGGTTGGCGTTCCGCTTGATTATGACCGCGTTATGGTCTGTGAAATATAAAGTCAATGGCTGTTGCAGTGGATGAACCGTAAAGTTGCTGAAGATGAGGTCGATGCACGTTCCCCGGAAGGTTGTGGGCTGCTTATAATCACGGCCCGCCGAGACTCGCCGACGCACGCCGCTGCCGACGACGATGATGAAACGTCGAAGGCGCGTGAAGCGTGCTCGTCTCGTGCCGGCCCAGGAAGACACTGGCAACGCTGTCGCTCCAGGAGCCCATAAAGGGGAAGCGTGCTCGTCTCGTGCCGGCCCAAGAAGACACCGGCAACACTGTCGCTCCAGGAGCCATAGAGGGTAATGCTTGTGCTACACGGCCATTTCAAAGGCCTTCCGAAGGCCGTTAAATCCAATTGTCTATCGAGGGTCCCATTGCAAATACATGTGCGAACTTGCGGGCCAGCGTTCAATACTCAATTGGAAATTGCCGTGTAGCACAGGCATAAGGCACCACCGGGCGTTCAGCAATCAGAGCATGCGCAGTGGGGGTGTGGACAGCGCAACCACAAAAGGGAGGGACATAGCCCCGACGATGAGATACTTCGCATCTAATTAAAGCGCCCTGAAGTAAATAAACCAATGATTTATAATCGCAGGTTTTTTGCTGAATGGTGAGTTTATCGTACCCGGGTTCGAAGAAGCCTGTTGTCTTTTCTTGTGGTTTCTTGTTTGGGCAGCTGAACTAAGCAGCTTTAATGAAACAGGGGTACCGTCTCAGGTGAGGCAAACGAATGTATGGCGATTTAAGATAGGGCTTGCTGTGTTTTGTCTTAATTTTTTGGTTTTTGTTCAAACTGGCCCCCAAGGGAAAAGCTGAATTTCACCTCAAATGTCCCTGAGGTTTTGCTTGCGCTCAGTAATTTGTATCTCTATTGGTCATCGCAGAAGCTGCTTGGCAGCAAAGCATGAAGACGTGAGGTAAAGTATTCGGCAAACTGAGAAGGGCTTGATGTGGTAACAGAGAGATAGCCGATATTTTTGCATTGATGTAGCGAAACGCATATAAACACCTATTAAAACGGTGGCTGTTGTGGATACACTAGTATGGGACAACGTTTGTTTCAATTTGTTGTAAATACGTGCGGCATAAGTATAAGTAGGGCTGCAACTCGTACCGCAGCCCTTTTTCCTCCTCGAAGCGTAGTGGACTACCTCGAGGACATTAGCAACATTAGCATGTGGCTGCATTTAGTTTCTTCCTCAGTGCATTCTAGGATATTTAACCTAATGTACCTGAACTGCGCTAAAGTTAATTGGTATTGCCATTTTCTTACTACCTTTCTTCTTACTCCAATTAACTGCCTTTTCATACCCTCCCCCCTTTCCCTCCAGGGTGGCATGCTAGCGAAACTCATGAAGTGAAATCTATCTGCGTTTTTATCTTCAATGAAAAGGCTGTCTCTCGCTCTAACTGTTTTTCTGATGAGCACATTGTGGAAAATTTGACAAATTTACAATTTTTTTGAAAAATGTTCTAAGCAACTGAACCCATCTAAGCGACATTTTGCGGGAAACGAGACGAATGCATTATTACTGCACATTTTCTTATCCATGTTGCTTAAACTTGCGTTGCATTCTCTCTCAGAAAATGTTTCCAGGGTGTTGTTCAAATTAACAAAACATGTCTCGTTTTACGGGTGCTTAAGGCAACTTTTTGGCCGTTTCACGAGATGTCGCTCTAAAAAGAGCGTTATAAATGTAAACTAACCTCAATACGGCAAACGTTTACGCCAGGCTGAAGTGGTATGGTAATTTATGTGGACCGTGTTCAAACGATAACGTATTTGGGTGGCTGCATTTTGATCTGCTTATTCTAAGGCTTGTGCTGAGCTGTCTATCTCTCCAAAGATTTTCGGTACAGGCTACTCAAAAAGCACCACAACAAGCTCTTTCCTTGCATTGTTTTGGCAAAAGCATGCAGCTGTCATCTCTAACTTCTTCGCTCTATCTACTTTTTTTAAACGTATTTTGAAATTTTTCTGAAAGGTTATCCTGATCCCATGTTACCCGTCCAAAAAAACTCAGTTTGATAAACGCGCAGCAACATATTTTAGCTGTGGTTCAAAAACATACATATATTAGGTGCAATTGTGTACCTTGTGAAGATATAAAAGATATGAAAGATGACATATTGAAAGATATGAAATCAGGTATGAAAGATTGCACATTGATTTTTAACTTTTCTGTTAAGGTCCAAGGCGACTGTGGAAATGCACTTTTATAGCGCCGATGACAATGAAACATACAATTGGATGAATTCGACCGTTGTCTCAGGGTGAGCATACTGCGGTTTTGTGATGCAAAATCCTTTTTATGTATATCAGCTCATTTCGAGCAAAGGAAGGTATAGTAAACGGAATACAAATTTGCCAAATTTATTCTAACCTGTTATTACGCTTCCGAAATGCAAAATTAGTTGGAGCTAAAAGTGATTAGATCCTATTCAGATAATTCAAATGTTATTCTTTTAAGGGTTCACTGCACGTTTCTTAGATATGGCCAGCCAAATAAAAGTTCGTTTGTTGGGCACGTTTCATTCGCTTCTCTATTCCCTAAGCTTTTTGATTGTGAAGAGACAATAAACTTGTCTCAAATAGAGTTTCTTTTGAATTCGTCAACCGACAGCTTTTTCCCACAACTGGATACTTTCTATGACAAAGTTAAAAAAAT